>VYZU01058928.1:0-59052 GCA_013401355.1 Ceyx cyanopectus
AGCGCGCCCCTGGGGCCGCACTGTGCATGCGCAAAAGCTCCTTTCACTGCCCTTACCTGCGCGGCTTCAAAAGCCAAGTGCGCGTGCGCAAAAACCCCTTCCCGCCGACCTCGGAACCGCTGGGCTTTGCTCGGCTCCCTTCGGCTTCCCTCGGTTCCCTTGAGCTCTGCTCAGCTCCCTTCGGCTCCCCTCGGCTCCCTTCAGCCCCATTTGTCTCTATACACTTTTATCCCTCAAAAATCCCATTTTATATTATTTATTTATTTTTATTAAATCTAAATATCTACTACATATATAATATATTAAAATATCCATATTATTTTATATATAAAATAAACATTATTTCAGTAATAATAATTATAATAATAACAATAATTTTATACTAACATCAAGCACTTCAGAAGATCGGTAAATTCCTCTTCTTCACAAATTTCAGGATCAGATTCCCAGCCGGGCTTTTCCAGGCTGCGTTTTCCAACCTAGGGGGGAGAAATGGGCATCACAAGCACCCCTGAGGGGTATCACAGGCACCCCTGGGGGGAATAGGGGGGGTTGGGGGCATCAGAGGCACCCCTGGGTGCATCAGAGGCACCTCCAGGGGCCTCAGAGGCATTCCTGGGGGCATCAAACTAACACTGGGGGCACCAAATTCAGATCTGGAGTCACCAAACCCACACCTGGGGGCATCAGACCCACAACTGGGGGGGAAGAGAGGCGGTTGGGGGCATCAGAGGCACCTCTGGAAGCATCAGAACCACCCCTGGGAGGGAATAGGAGGGGTTGGGGCAGCAGAGGCACCCCTGAGGGCATCAGAGGCACCTCCAGAGGCATCAAATCCACCCCTGGGGGCATCAGCGCCACCCTGGGGGCATCCATACAGCCCCTATAGAGCCCAGATAGCTCCTATAAAGTCCAGAAGGGCTTAGTACATCCCCAGAAGTGGCCTATGTAGCCCTTATAGAGCCCAAATAACCACTATACAGCCCAATAAGGGGTCTCCATCTCTGGAGACNTAGGAAGCCACTCATGCACCAGCTTATTCTACCACGATGGGAATGCTGCTTGCTGGTAAGCAAAGGCTTGTGACTAAACCACTGTGATGTTCTCCAAAGCAAGGCTAGATTGGAAATAAGAGTGTAATGTAAATTGCTTGCATTTTCTTTTTTTTTTTTGCAGATTTTCAGAGCACCACACTAAGTGCTCCAGTGTTGAACCACTTCACCGGCCTGTGCTTGTGCTCAGTTTGCCTTCATGACAAGGGCATATGTGAGAAATGTGGCGGGCTGTTCTGTGCACTCTGGGCAGTGGCAGATCAAGCTGGGTTCAGGCACTTAAAGACTTTTTAAGAAACTGCACATCCACATTCACCTCATAATGCTGTTTTGCAGCTCAGGCTGCCTGGAGAGCTGGGAGGTAAGGACAACTGTGAAGTGGTGACTGTGACCCTGAACCACAGTGAGAACCTCATCAGCTCATTTTGTAGAAGAGATAAGAGAACAGTCACTATTAGTTTACATGACATCTCAGTAAGAAAAAGGACTTCTATCCCATATCAGGGAAGTGCTGGAGTTATTTACACCCCTTTTGTTTCAGTTGCTGCATTTTATTGGTTTGAAAATATAGCTATGAAGAGCTTATTTCTGCCATACTAGCTAGGATAGTGTTTTCATTCTGTGTTAATATGATGGCTAGTTCCAAAAAGTCCAAGATTAAGTGCTAAAAGATAGTCATAAAACCATAAAACCTAAGTTTATTTCAACAATGTCTTGATCACACATACAATTGCAACAGAAAACAATCAAAAAGCAGTTTACTTCTCTGATTGTTTTGGAAAGCTTAAAACTCTGAAAAGATGAGGTACACCCCATACACTCAAAAAAGCTTCTAGTAATGCCTCAAACCAGAAGAGCAGCATTATAAAATCTAAGAAACTGGGATATAAAGAATATTCCTTCTCTTCTGCTAAAGCTCTACCTCACCACAACCACACACTTAAATTAACAAGGCATCATAAGGGTAAATGTCAAGATAAATGCTTAAAAAATGTCCTTCCCTTTATTATTAAAATCACTGAGAACTATTAAAATTAAAGGTCTCTTTAAGATATAATTGATTTTTTATTATCTGCTGTTGCCACTGTTCGTTTCCTTGGGTGTAAGTAGTAAATCCCCAGAGGGGTGTTTCATATCTATATAAATGTATATTAGATGCTTTGCCTCTAGATATAGCACAAATGCAACTGTGGTTGTGCATCTATAATTTCAGGATGTGAGACAGCCTCTCAGAGAAGCTTCCTGTTGGCAGCTTACACTTTACTGTCTTCTCCAGAGTTTTGTACAATATCTGATCCTAGTGATCGGGTGTGTGATTTCTCTGAAAGCTGTGTACTGCCCACCTGCTCTGGTATGGAAATTCCTACCTCAATTTATTCACAGGCAAGAGTTGTCATTCAGTGTCTTGAATTTTCTGTGGCTGGCCAATTTTGTCTACAGCCTCTGTGTGTGTGCACAGGGGTAAGGGCTCCGATGGGGACTCCAGGAGTCTGTACTAAACAAGCTGGCTTGAGATGGCCACCACCCTCACATAGATTTGGTCCTTTCTATAAGGGGAATAATGAAATTTTCTTACTTGACACCTACCATGATTAAGAGCATGTTGTTTTCAGGGAGACCTGCTTAGTTTTATGCTTGTGTTTCTATTTGGCTCAGAACAACATAAATTGCCATAATATATAAAGACTTATTGATTATGTTTATGTGAAACATTATGTCACAAACACATTCAATCCACCTAGATCTCTGCTAGCTTCCTATCAAGAGGGTAAGAATGAAATACAAAATAACACAAAGCAATTGCCTTTCTTTTAAGGAGAGCTCTTTGAGTGGATTATGCAACATACATGGAAGGAATCTTCATCCCCAGTGCACTTCATGTATTACTGTCCTGGTTTGGGTGAAAACCAAGCAAATTCTGTTCAGTGATTTTACTTTTCAGCTTAGGTTTCTAACTAACTGCACTTTCTAGAGTTAGCAGCATGTTTTGCAGACAGAGTCTGCTTCTAACAGTGATAACACCTCATGTTTACAGTTACTGCCAGGGATGGAATGCAAAATCAAGGCCATGGCTAGAGGTTGTGTGTTGCACTGGGGGGTGCAGAAAGTGAAAGACCACACCTGCGGGGAGGAGCGGACAGGACAGGTGACCCCAAACTGACCAACGAGGTATTCCATCCCATACACGTCATATCCAGTATATAAGCTCGGGGGGTCCGGAAGTTCGCCCCTTCTTCTTCGGGAGTCCTTCTCTTTTTGGCCCTTTTTGCCCTTATTGCCCTTCGCTCGCCCTTTTGGTCCCTTCTTCGCCCTGTTCCGGCCCTTCTCGTCCCTCTTCGCTTCCGGTCTACCCCTTTGGCTTTGGCTCTTCTCTTCGCTCCGAGACCCGGTGCCAGAGTCCAGCTCCTCCACAGCGTCCGTGAGGGTGACGTAATTACCATCGGGGGGAGGTTGGGTTCGGTACTGGCTTTGTACATATTTGTATATACTTCATTTTCTTTTTTTTTTTAATTAAATTGTTTTAGTTCCTTTTTCTAATCACTAAGTCTCTCTCCCTTATTCCTTTTCTCTCCCCTTTGGGGAGGGAGGAGGGTTAAAAGAGAGCGGTCTGTTATCGGTCTGGGGGTTGCCCTGACTCCAAACCGCGACAATTACATAGTAAATGCAGCAGGTTTAACAAAAATTAATATAAACGTTCTCTAGAAGAAATATCTGTAACTATTGTGTTTCAATTGCATTTCACAGCTGCTGTTCCCAAATGAGTGGTTGGGATAGAAACATAACAAGCTTTATTTGAAAGCAGTGGAGCTCTGAAAGTTGCTTTTCTTTTGCCTGTATTGGGACTATTTCAGTCAGAAACAGGCAGAGATTACCTGGCTGGTCATCTTCATGGTCTTCCTCTTGTTGCACTTGAGCAAGTCCCTGTCCTCATGTTGGGACAGAAGTGCTGTGCCCAGAGGCTCTGGTTCTGCAAGGGATGCAGATCAGCAGCTGTGACACTGAGCACACGGGGTGAGAACTATGCTGTGGTGAGGCAGGAGGGGGCTGTCAGTGGTGTGACTCTCATGCTAAGCACCTGAGGTTTGGCAGGTCCATTCTAGAGGAGGGCAGGGCAACTACAGGAGTGGGTGCTGTGGGCAAGAGGTGACAGGCCACTGCCCTGGTCAAGGAGGACAGAGGCAAGTAGCAGAGATGGGAACTGTATCCTGCATCAGTTGCTTACTTATGAAGGCATAAATGTGTAGTGATACTAAGTACCCCATTGGTTCTTATTAATTTTATTTAATTGATTTTTTTTTCCATTATGAACATTTTATGGCTATGATGATTCATGGTCTTTTCCTCTCAGTAAGCTGTAGAATGAGCTTGCAAAAACTGTAACCTCTTAGGACATGCTAAATTTAATCCTGACACACAAGATATGTAGTTTGGTGTGTTACCTGATTATTTTGCAATGCTGAGAAGGGAACCTAAGCATTGGTAAGTTTGTTGTTTTGTTTCCTACTGACAAGCATATCCAACAAACAATCTGACTTCATTCCTTGTCCCCACAATAGCAGCATTGTACAATGCCACAGATAAACATCAATTAATGCATGGTGCTTCATGGTACCAGAGACCAAATTCAGGGGCTACTGAGGAGTGTCATAGACTTAAAAATTGCATGTCAGAACCTAGAATTTGTTTAGGTTTTATATCTGTTGTTTAAACCAGGCTTCACAGTATTTCTCGGTTAAAAACATCTTCTGGCATGGTTATAAGATTACCTTAGTTGAAGGGTAAACCAAATGACTGTGAATCTAAGGTAAACCTTAGGAAGACATTCCTTGGCCTATAGCTATTGATGTTGCTCTATCACTGGGGTACTGGGGTGCTTTTACCCAAACTGTGCATCCTCACTGTGACAGGTTTTATCAGCAGAAGAGCCATTACCTATGGAAGAGGAGTTCAGGGAAGACAAATGCACATGTGTGGTTTTTTTGGTGTAGTTTTCCTCTGGCAACTATATGTTTGCTCAGGATTTGAGTCAGCTCAGGAAGAGAATTTGCACACAAAAGAAAGGCTGGTGACTGATTTTATATTCCGTGTATCCATGCATCATGCATTTACAAAAGGGGCTGTAAATGCAGCAGTGTAACCCACACCTTAAAGGGTTCTCTGCTTTTACTTGTAACTCTTCCTGCCAGTGCTACATGGAAACATGGCCTAAATACTCATCTTGTAGTATCTTGTCAATATACAGGGATGTAACATTATGCAACTTCATTATGCAGTGACACAAATACCACAGAGCTGAAGCATTACTTTCAAGAAAAAATTGCTTCCACCAGTAAAAATAAGGCAGCTTCACGTCACCAAGCACTCTGAATCAGCATGTCTGAAAATGAAACAGAATGATTTCTCCTATTTTCAGATACAAACTGCTATAATTTAGACAAGCACAGGTACTTTATACCTCAGAAGATGTGCCTAGAAGTACAATTTCATATACCAATCTCAAAACAGCAGTTGCATATGTCAGCCCATTAGGCTTTTCTCTGCATTGTGGTTGTAATGTGTAAGATAAGCGTGAGGTGGAGTGTCACCATTGCAGTCATCCTGGCAGCAATATGATGTGTCTCCAATAGTGTTTTAGTTAAGGTCAGAACAGTCTTTTTGGTGCAATCTCCTGATAATCTTTATTGCTTTTGTCTCATTTTCATCAGGGACTGATTTTTGAGCAGGGGACTATATTCTGTGGAGTGGAATTAAACTGGAAAATGTTCACCAGAAATGCTCCTAATATGTTCAGACCTTAATAGGCATTCAGTTTAGGGGACCCAAATGCAGGTGGTTTGTATTGGAAAAAAAATAGAATATACAGAGTGTGCATGGCAGATCCTCTGAATCGACTGTATGTATACAGTATCTGCTCTATAGATTCTTGGTCTGCTTGACCTTGCTGTGCAGGTAGGTAATTGTAACTGTACCTTGTTCATGAGAGGAGTTGAGAGGATCCTACTGAGAATCAGTCTCCTAATTTTTTCTTAATGGACTCAGATACATTTTCCCTTCTTCATAGACCATGATCATTAGTGGACTAGTGCTTAGAGAGCATCACTGCAAATGATATGGCATTGCTGTAAATGTACTGTTAATAGTGAAGGAAAGATGTTATTTCATTCTGTAGCTTCTAAAATATATCACAGTTCATATAACTGGTTATCACTTCAAGTGTTGATAAAAATTCAGCCACTTCTAGGGTAGAACATGTTGCTGAGTCAGCACACAAAATTATAAGAAGAGGATAAAAAAAAGAGAATTGCATAAAAAATTCAATGTCCTGGGTAGAAACCAGCATATTGCAATACAAATTGGATTCTGACTAGCATTTACCTGTGCTTTCATGGTAAGAATCAATGTGATTTTTAATTAGATCCTAGTGACATTTCATTGGGAAATACAAACTGCAAACACTCTAAATCGGTAAACTGAGGCAGGGTCAGAAGTTTTAAAATGGTTTCTACAGTAAAGCAACTTCTGCATTTCTAAAAGGAAAGAAATTAAGAGACTCTTTAATGTAAGTACTTACATTGATAAGTAAATGTTAAACAGTGTTTTGAGAAAGTGGGATGTTTGTTACAGGAAAATATGCTGAATTTTTCAATGGGTCATACTAGAGCTTCTTTTTCTTAAGCAGAAGCAAACAGGAAATATAACTCAGTATCACCATTGATTCAGATTTGATTCAACTAGGAAAGAAATGTCTGTAGTAAAAAAACCCAAACAACTAGAGCTTCTTTTTCTTAAGCAGAAGCAAACAGGAAATATAACTCAGTATCACCATTGATTCAGATTTGATTCAACTAGGAAAGAAATGTCTGTAGTAAAAAAAAAAACAACAACAAAAAAAACCTTTTTCTTCTTGGAATAGGAAAAGTAAAAGTAGGAATAGGCTACTTCAAAATCCTTCTAAATTAGGTGAAAAAATATCTCATTTCTTCGCCAATAAAAAAAGGTTCTACCTTACTTTTGAAATGCAAATATAATGACCTAACCAGTTTTAGATAAGAATATGCAGCCTATTGAAAAAGCACTTTCTGAAGTGACACTGAAAATACTCAAATACACAGGGATCCTAACTACCTTGATTTTCAAGTCTGCTGCCACAAGCTCCAAACCAGCGTCAATCAAACTGATCTATCTGTGAATTATGAATCACTATCAATCCATACAATGTTAGAGCACAGGCAATGGAATACTTGCTGACTTCTGGCCATTGAAAGCCAGAGAGCAGTATCAGTACTCCATTTAGAATGGCTGTGATTATAACATGTTATTTAGTTTTTCTAAAATCACAGCATTTTATTAACTAGATATCAGGTGCTTTATTCACTGAGCTCCTAAGTAACAAACCACTAGTAGTATATAAAATGTTCCAGAGACTCCTAACTTTTCTCTTCTTCTCCCCCTTCCCTCGAAAACTATTTGACTTGTTAATTTCTAAAGTTTAAGAACCCTTTTCTTAAGGGTCACTTATCTTGGGCTCAGATATCCATTCTCAAATAGAATCTTCCTGTCCCCACTCTCTCGATCCTGAACAGCTTAAAGCCGCAGTTAGAAAAATGGGTCCCTTAGGTTTTCACACAATTAAGAGAAGCTTCATGTTCAGAAGATTCACTAATCCAAATAGGCAAGCCTCAAATATTGTGCAGTTCAAACCACAGGCATCTNCTGAATCAGCATGTCTGAAAATGAAACAGAATGATTTCTCCTATTTTCAGATACAAACTGCTATAATTTAGACAAGCACAGGTACTTTATACCTCAGAAGATGTGCCTAGAAGTACAATTTCATATACCAATCTCAAAACAGCAGTTGCATATGTCAGCCCATTAGGCTTTTCTCTGCATTGTGGTTGTAATGTGTAAGATAAGCGTGAGGTGGAGTGTCACCATTGCAGTCATCCTGGCAGCAATATGATGTGTCTCCAATAGTGTTTTAGTTAAGGTCAGAACAGTCTTTTTGGTGCAATCTCCTGATAATCTTTATTGCTTTTGTCTCATTTTCATCAGGGACTGATTTTTGAGCAGGGGACTATATTCTGTGGAGTGGAATTAAACTGGAAAATGTTCACCAGAAATGCTCCTAATATGTTCAGACCTTAATAGGCATTCAGTTTAGGGGACCCAAATGCAGGTGGTTTGTATTGGAAAAAAAATAGAATATACAGAGTGTGCATGGCAGATCCTCTGAATCGACTGTATGTATACAGTATCTGCTCTATAGATTCTTGGTCTGCTTGACCTTGCTGTGCAGGTAGGTAATTGTAACTGTACCTTGTTCATGAGAGGAGTTGAGAGGATCCTACTGAGAATCAGTCTCCTAATTTTTTCTTAATGGACTCAGATACATTTTCCCTTCTTCATAGACCATGATCATTAGTGGACTAGTGCTTAGAGAGCATCACTGCAAATGATATGGCATTGCTGTAAATGTACTGTTAATAGTGAAGGAAAGATGTTATTTCATTCTGTAGCTTCTAAAATATATCACAGTTCATATAACTGGTTATCACTTCAAGTGTTGATAAAAATTCAGCCACTTCTAGGGTAGAACATGTTGCTGAGTCAGCACACAAAATTATAAGAAGAGGATAAAAAAAAGAGAATTGCATAAAAAATTCAATGTCCTGGGTAGAAACCAGCATATTGCAATACAAATTGGATTCTGACTAGCATTTACCTGTGCTTTCATGGTAAGAATCAATGTGATTTTTAATTAGATCCTAGTGACATTTCATTGGGAAATACAAACTGCAAACACTCTAAATCGGTAAACTGAGGCAGGGTCAGAAGTTTTAAAATGGTTTCTACAGTAAAGCAACTTCTGCATTTCTAAAAGGAAAGAAATTAAGAGACTCTTTAATGTAAGTACTTACATTGATAAGTAAATGTTAAACAGTGTTTTGAGAAAGTGGGATGTTTGTTACAGGAAAATATGCTGAATTTTTCAATGGGTCATACTAGAGCTTCTTTTTCTTAAGCAGAAGCAAACAGGAAATATAACTCAGTATCACCATTGATTCAGATTTGATTCAACTAGGAAAGAAATGTCTGTAGTAAAAAAAAAAACAACAACAAAAAAAACCTTTTTCTTCTTGGAATAGGAAAAGTAAAAGTAGGAATAGGCTACTTCAAAATCCTTCTAAATTAGGTGAAAAAATATCTCATTTCTTCGCCAATAAAAAAAGGTTCTACCTTACTTTTGAAATGCAAATATAATGACCTAACCAGTTTTAGATAAGAATATGCAGCCTATTGAAAAAGCACTTTCTGAAGTGACACTGAAAATACTCAAATACACAGGGATCCTAACTACCTTGATTTTCAAGTCTGCTGCCACAAGCTCCAAACCAGCGTCAATCAAACTGATCTATCTGTGAATTATGAATCACTATCAATCCATACAATGTTAGAGCACAGGCAATGGAATACTTGCTGACTTCTGGCCATTGAAAGCCAGAGAGCAGTATCAGTACTCCATTTAGAATGGCTGTGATTATAACATGTTATTTAGTTTTTCTAAAATCACAGCATTTTATTAACTAGATATCAGGTGCTTTATTCACTGAGCTCCTAAGTAACAAACCACTAGTAGTATATAAAATGTTCCAGAGACTCCTAACTTTTCTCTTCTTCTCCCCCTTCCCTCGAAAACTATTTGACTTGTTAATTTCTAAAGTTTAAGAACCCTTTTCTTAAGGGTCACTTATCTTGGGCTCAGATATCCATTCTCAAATAGAATCTTCCTGTCCCCACTCTCTCGATCCTGAACAGCTTAAAGCCGCAGTTAGAAAAATGGGTCCCTTAGGTTTTCACACAATTAAGAGAAGCTTCATGTTCAGAAGATTCACTAATCCAAATAGGCAAGCCTCAAATATTGTGCAGTTCAAACCACAGGCATCTTGAAGTGGGAGACTCAGAATCTAAAAACTTCCTTTTGCTGGAGTGAGGAGCATCACCATGTTGGGACAACCATTCCCATTTCTCATAAGGAGGCAGGGAAGGAGTTTTGAATTCTTCAGGTCTGACGTTTGACTAAAGAAGCAGTCATGTTTAGGTAGACTCAAACAGATGAACTTCTCTCAAAATGCAGAGGCCAACTCTCCTCCCATCTAGAGCAGGGAGGTAGCTTCCAGAATAATTTCTTGGTTGCAGCCTACACTTCGCTCATGCAAATATGATCTACATGACTAGCTGAAACTGAGTAAACACCCCCTAACTAGGGCACAGGATACAGGAGGATTTTATTATGAGCTGGGTTTGCTGGAGGGAAGTCCAGCTGAAGAGGAGGCTTGTATTCTCCCCAGTCTATTGTTCATCAAGACTTGGACCCTGGCCTTTTCTGTTTGTTTATTCAGACAGCCCATCTCCTTACATACCAATCATGTGTACAGTAAACACTGGAATCTCGTTGTGGATGTAATATATGCAGCTGCAAGAATCCCCATCTTCCTTGGTCAGCTGCTAATCTTGCTTATTTCTGCCTTCTTGTCCCTCCTGCTAGGCTCATGCAAGAAGGTGGGCGCAGGCAGTTGATATCCTGTGAATACGGACTGTCATCCTCCTGAGCACTGCTGAGTACTGCAACTTTCATCAGAAAAAAAAAAATACCTTTATGTCAGCGAATTTTATTTTTCAAGGCTAATGGAGGTGACAGAAGATTTCATTGCTTAAACTTAAGTATGTAGAACAGAGGAAGACATTTATTTATTTTTATTAATTTTATGACCATTGTGTGTAGAGACTAAGGAATCAGATTATGGCTAGTTAGTATTAACTTTGTTGACTTTGAAATTCAGGCTTTAGCTATGCATTTGGCAGCAACACAGCTTAACACGTTAACTCAGTTATTTCTCTTTGCCTCCTCCCAGGAACCTGCACCATCTGTGTGCCATGGAGTTTTCTCCAGCAAGACATTTACCTTTCCCAGACTTTGGAAAACATAGATGTGAAAATAAATTCAAACACATCTGAAGTTGTAGAGAAAGAGTGATTGAAATGTGGGGAGCACCTTTTTCTGGCTTTAACTTAGGTAATACAAGTAAAAATAGTGGTGGAGATGATTGAGATAAGTCATCTTTCCATATGTTTTTTATGTTCCTGTGATCCGTCCAAGGCATCTGCTTTTGGCCACTGCTGGGGACAGAAACTGAGCTGAAGGGACTCATTTTGGTCATTAATATGTTACATTGCCTAGTAACCAAACACAAGTTGGCTGGGGTCCCTGCTAGCCTGATGAAGCTGAGATTCACGTTGGCAGGTTCTCTATTTCCAGCTGCTTGTAACAATATGGACTAAGCAAGAATCTCTCAGTGGTAGAGTTGCTCGTTTTCAACCAGGTTGATCATTCAGGGTGAGAATTAATCTGTCAGACAACAGAACTGCACTTGCTTTTGCCCCTCACTTCCCAAATTCCTGGCCTGAACATCACCCCTCCCTCCCTGAGCAACTCGCTGCGATAGGTGCAGCCTTATAGAGGGTCCCTTCAGAAGGTGCGTTTTCCAACTGTAAATGAACTCCACAGTCTGTTGCTCTTTTGCTATGTGCCTCATTTAGTGGACCTCTTTGCTTGCGATGTAATGCAGTGCTAGCTCAGGCATTGTTCTCCTGAGGTCTCAATAAAGTTAGGGTTTTTTCCACAGTTCAGGACTGTGCCTTTCCTTAGCCATGACCTAGGAGATGCAGTTTCTGTTGCAGAGGGAGGATGTGAGAGGGGATGCCTGCCTGGGGCATGCTGCACATGGAGGTGGTGAGGAATAATCCAGAGATATCAGGAGGAATTTCTTTACAGAGAGGGTGGTTAGGCATTGGAATGGGCTGCCCAGGGAGGTGGTTGAGTCCCCATCCCTAGAGGTGTTTAAGTCGCATAGATGTGGTACATGGTTTAGGGACATGGTTTAGATGTGGACGTGGTTTAGGGACACTGGCAGTGTAGGGTTAATGGCTGGACTTGATGATCTTGAAGGTCTCTTCCATCCAAATCATTCTGTGATTCTGTGATTCAGAGTAAGTCACTGTTTACTTGGAATGTTTTTGCTGCTTTGGTTTCACATTTCAGCGAGGTGTGAAAAATGGTGGGGACACGAGGGAATGAGGGAGGGAAGGAAAAGATGCAGGCTGTTTTATTTGTTGAATGTTGCAAAGCCCATGTTGGCTATGTGTCTGTTCTAGTGAACTGGCACTGTGTGCACACACAAAAATCTCGTATTTCCTTTATGAATGGCTGAAATTCCAGTCTTGTCTGGCAGAAGGGTAACTTTCTCATAAGAAACTGTCTATGTGTAGACTTTCTGAAAATAAATCAAAAACCCAAGATACTGAGAAAAATTTAGAGAACTGGAGATGTGTCAAACCAATTTGCCCAGCTTCATATTGGTGCAGTTAGGATATGATTTTCTTCCACACAGACACAGATCCCTAGACACAGATTCCACAGCTGGTGTTCAAAGACCCTTACTAGTTGTCTGGAGAAGATCACGTCTGGACACGCAGCCATTCAGTCACCATACAGTATTGCTCGTAAACCATATGTACAAGTGCCTATGGGACTCTCTGCTGAATTCAGCAAGTGCACAGGTCCTGCTGGTTTGCAAAGACTCATCCTATGCAGCAGAACAGTCTGCACCTTCATTTAAGCAGCACTTTTAGCATCTTACATCCTTCCTCATGCTTATGATGCCTTTGTGCTACAAAGACTCTGTCTGATACCAAGAGAAAATTTGGGATCAGAGGCATCTGATAACATGTATAGTCCATGAAGCCACCCTTCACTTTACCATCCCCATTATTACCACAAGCCTTGCATAATCTGGTTATTTGTATCTTACTCTAGATATTCAAATGCAATCTACCTTTCAAATCTTCCCATTTATCCAAGTCTTCTCAGTCTCTCTAGTTCAATCCTAAAGTATAGCCTTACTTTACTTCTATACCAGAAGTCACTGACACTCCTATGTCAAAAAAAAGCATCACTTCAAGGAGTTTAACTGGTCAAGAAAGTCAAGGTGTCAAGGAGTTTAGCTGGTCACTAATTCTGCCATTCTTTCTCTGTGCAGATAAACTCTGAATGGCCAAGGGTTTTCTTCTCTCTGCTGACACCTCCATCCTTCTCCTCAACAGTACAACCTCATTCCTGAGCAGACAAAATTAGATCCTTTAGCTAATAAAGGCATCTTCCAGTTTGGCTCAACCTCAGCACTGCTATATCCAGAAGTAATGACCTGGCATTCACAGTGGGGGTCGAGAGGAGATGAGTAAATAAACACTGATCTGTAAACCAGTGAATTCAGACCATGGCACTGAGCTGCATCCTCTTGTTCCTCCCTTTATCAAGGAAGGCAAGGTCATCCCTGGGAGGTGAGGCTAAGTTGTCAGCAACTGCACCAAATCAGATGCCTATGCCACAGGACAACTAATGGAAAACCTGCTCCAAGGGGAAAAGGCATGTCTGCTCATCATCCCAACAACTAGGGGATGGCTGGAAGCATTCAGGTCTCTCCTGCATTCTTTCTGAACATAAATATAGGTTTATGTTGTGACATCTGATTTCTTTTTGGCCCCTGGCTAAACTGTTCTTGTGTCAGTGAGCCTAGGAGGAGAATATGTCCTTCTACTGCATCCATGCAGATTGTTGGCTTCAGCTGGCTCTGAAAGATACATCAAAGTCTCAGTGCTGAATGAATTTGGGTGTTTTAATGAAGAAAACATGTTTTTTCTCACTAAGAGAACTCTTGGTCCATTAGTGGCTTTGACCATGTCTGTCCTGCACAGTATAGCATGGTCAGCAAGTGAGGCATAGGAAGTGAAAAAACAGATAGACTGAAAACCAACAGATGAATCACAGCAAGTCAGGAATGAATAAATGCAGACAACTTAGAAACCTCCTATAATTAGAACAGTGTGATTTGGCCTCCTTTCACCAATAAGAGTCATCTAACACCTAGTGATTCACTTGTTTTGCCGTAAGAACGATGTCTTACACCATGTGTGTACTTTTTTTTGGGTGTGCAGCTTTGAAAGACAATATAAATCAAAGCTTTTGCCAGAAGACAACTGATATGTGAAATATCAGAACTCTCCGCAGATGGTAACTGATCCCTTGGTCACCTTGCCTAAATTACCTACTGTGGTGACCTCTTTGCTGGCACAGTCCACAGATCCTATATGAGCTGAAAGTGAACCTCAAGGAGCAGACTCACAACAAGGCAGTGCACGCAGCAGAGAAGCTTGCAGTGCTGCTTTCAGGGCTTTCCTCATGATAAGGGCACACATGGAGGTTCTCTGGGGCACTTAGTCTGGTATCTCTGTGATATATACATCTATGGGTCCAATAGCCTTTTTCCAGTGCCATCAACAGAACAGAGCCAGGTCAAGCTCCCCATGAAAAGTGAAGGCAGTGTCATTTTTGTAACTGAATTAATCTTCCTGATCCAATTTGCTGTGCAGTCATGTAGATATTTGGTGTCACAAGGGAGTGCTGGGCAGAGCTAATGGCCAAAGCCAGTGTGAGCACAAGAGGGCTTTTTTCAGTGGCAAGCACAACTAATTTTGGTGAAACTATTCTACAAAACTATGAGTAACATGAAGACAGACTGAGAGCTGTGGTGATAAGTAGAGAAGGATGGGCCAAGAGAGGGATGGAAAGTAAAAGACATTGCTACCAATGTGAGAGGGGAGGGCCATGACACTTGTGGCATTCTTCTATATAGGTAAGAATGAAGATTATATTTTTGAAAGCTGGAGGAAAAGATACCTCAGCAATTTTGATATGAGGTGACTAAAGTCAGGCTGATATATTGCTCTGTGGATAAGTAAGGACATTATTTGAAAGAAGACACACAGAAATTATCTGCAATATTTAGACATAGACTAAATATGAGTATCTATAAAAAAAAAGTCTCTGTTAAAATCAATGCAGAAATAAATGTATACAGGTGGGGAAAGCAGCATTTATCGTAAACTAGAAAAAGAAGAGATAGGACTGGAGTAGACAGTACAACCATCCACTCATAGTTAAACTGGTTTTGTGTACATGAAATTACCTGGACACTAGCTGAAGGAGAAGAAAAGTGACCAAAAGAAAAGCCCTCTTTTTGGAAGCTGAAGGAGCATGCAATGATGAAGCAATGAAGGAGGTAGAAGAAACCACAAGACAACCACCAGGGAAAACAAAAGGTAAAAGGAGAGCCATATGTTTCAAAAATGCCTGGTGTGTCAGAGGGAACTGCTCTGAGAACTGAAATAATTGTGATATTTACAAAATGTGACATACCACTTTGATGCTTACAGTATAGAAACTAGATTGGAGAAGGTTTAGGATAGATGCACAGGATTCCAAGTGATGGATTTATACATTCAGTTTAATGACCTTGGGAATGGAAGGCAAGAGGGAGATGGAGCGGCTGAAGATGCTGGAGAGACAAAGTCAGGAGCAGGATGGGAAGAATTAAAGCAGGAGAATGGAAAGAAGGGTCTGTTCTGCTTGCTTGTGTCCTTTGTAAATTCATATTACAGTTTCCAGCCGGGGTCAATATAAGGAAGATGGGTTGACACTGCCTTTGCCTGGCTATTTGTGGAGTGACTGCACAGGATCACACACAAACACACTTTAGTTCTTTTCTTCACTTGCACCTTCTCTCCCTGTGGTCTAGTTTGTTTGTCTTCTCCTTGGAGGTTTGTCACTGATGAGACAAACAGTGCTCTACAGAAGAGGAAGCTTTAGAAACACAGAAATTAGAGCTGGAAAATTCCTCTGTAAAAGATCAACTAGCCCCCTGTGAGTGGTAGGCCAAGGGATAAACACAAGAGTTGTGCTTATTTAAAATACAGCAAACAGGCAGTGGATCTTAAAGCCAAGCCATTGTAACAGAGCTCATCCTGATCTTCTTGCCTTGTTTCATCTGAGTTCTTTCTTCACAATAATAATGGTCTTACTTCTGCAAACGTAAGAGTTGTCCTCCCATGGTGTCTACTTTCTGTAGCTTTGGATCCAACGCGCCATGCACAGCTATGTTTAGCTCTCTCAACTTATGTGACAGCATCTCTAAATCAATCCTCATCACTTCCGCTTAAAAAAAATAATTCTTTTATGCTAGCTGATGTATTTTTGAAGAGGAGATGCTCAGGACTAAATGCAGTATGCCAGGAGGGTTTTCATAACAATACCACTAAACAGAGGCCTTTGTTACAGTTTCTGTTTATGAACTCTACTATTCCATTGTTTTCTTGTTTCTATTTCCTTTTCCACTTCCTGTCTTCTAAAATTACAGGCATGTCTAATTCACTGTCTCTGCTCTCCTGCTATTTAAGGTCTTTTTCAGCCTTACAGCTTCTGAAAATCCTTTTTCACAATAAATAGCTGTGATCTTATTTTTTCACCAGATGTGCTGTAGCTGCATTTCTCCTTGTGGAATTATATTTTGTTTCCTGAATATGATTTGTGACAGAGCTTTGGCTTGTAAAATTAATAAAATACCCTCAACTGCACAGCTTGGAGGTGTTTCCCTCCCCTTCTTCCTGTCCCATCTCCTCCCCTCTCTTCCTCTCCTCAAGCTTGAAACCATAAAAATTAATATTAAAAGACAACTAAACAAAAAAAACCCCCAATTTTTCTGTTCTCTTTGCAGGAGTTGTTTAAGCTCCATAACATGACAGATATATGGAATTTTTGCACTACAGATCCAAGAGAAAGGTGAACTGCATTCTTAAATAGCTCCCACGATGTCACTGAGAACTGCCAGACTTCTTGTCCTCACTGTCTGAGCTGGGACAGGAGATTGTTGCTCCCAGATTATCCCCAGCCATCTGCACCACGGTCTGTACTAGAATCTGCAAGGTGACTTCAAGTGTAGCTACTGCCTAATCCTTTGCTGTCAAAATAATCCACTTTAGCCGAAGTCCATTTTTTTTTTTCTGCTTGCTTGAAAGCAAAGAAGATCTTTGTTGGATAGGAGAAGAATAAACCAAATGACAGTGATGTCTTAGTCTGGTTCAGCTGTGACCCTTAGCTCTTTGAAAGTTAGCACCAAAGTTATGAATGCTCTTTGGAAACGATGATGACTCTCCTCATAGACCACACTGCGGGGCTTTTTCCAGAACTTGTTTCTGCGAAGCATATGATGCTGAAGACCTGTTGGATCACACAGCCAAAGCAGAGGCATTATGTTGTGGATTCATTAGAAGTCACACCTGTTAGTTACAACTCTTGTGGTCTGGCTCTTATTGAACCCCAGGCCATGTGAGACCAGGACTGTCTTGCTGCAGAGCATGCTGCATTGAGGACGGGTGGTGTTGAGGCAGAGTGTCAAAACCAAAATTAAGGCTGTAACTGTTTTTCACATACGGATTTGTTGTATAAATATCTGCAGCAATGTTGTTGCTGTTGTCAATTTGCCTCCTTTTCAGTTCTCTGGGATGATGCTGTAGACTTGAACAAGGCCACAGAAGAGGTGATTCCTCTCACATATGGACCACCATGGTGGTCCATTTGCACCATGTACTCGCTTCAGTGCTGAGGGCTGATGTCTGTAAATTATCACTTGTCTGTGTAAGGAAGGGAGGTTTCTTTGGAAACCATACTCTTCTCTTTCTGCTGTAACCAAAGCTAAAAGGGTAAAATGAGCTATCAAAGGTCATTTTTCCTCATCTTTCAATCTACGCTCTTTTTTTTTTTTCTCCTCAGATCCCTTTCACTGCAACCCAATTCCACTCAGGTAAGTTTTAGGGCAGGATTCACCTTACCTAACTTGGAAAGCCAGGTATGTTTTACATAATCCTAGATAGCTAAAGTTAGGTAAAATGAATCCCACCAAAGTCTTTTATCTCTTTTGGCTGGGCTAATGTTTCTAATTGTCTTTCTTGTCTGCCTTTGCTGTATATTAAAGCCTTCCCAGTACCTATGTTCTTGTGAGAGATAATTGGGGGCCCTTTCTCACACTGACAAGGACTCTCCAGAGAAACCTCTCCACTTCTTCCTACTGAGAAAATCAAAGAGGACCTCCCCCTTCTTCCCTCTGTGATGGCAGCTCTTTTCAGTTCTTTCCTCCCTCTTCTCCCACAGGTTGAATTCCAGCCATACATCAGGATGGCCACGTGTTATGAAAATGATGTCCCTTGGTGGTAGTCCTGGAGCTAGAACCCCATGGGTATGTCAAATAGCTTTCCCCTGGAGTTCCACAACTCCACTTGTGCAGGTAATATTCTGGGAGAGGTGCCAGCTTGTAATCTGGCAGTTGTTTCATTATTTTACTTTTTTTTTTTTAGAAAACCTGAGAATTTCTCTCGGATGGAGCATGCCATATGATCAAGTATGTTGGGTGATTCTCTTCATTCTCTTCACCTGCAAATTTCCTAGGATCTTTACTGACTGAACAGCTCAACTACATCCTTGCTTCTGCAGTCAATCTACCCATAGTGGCAGTCACTTCCCAGCTATACCCAGAGCCACAGATTGAGATAACCACTCAAACTACCCTTCAGAATTGCTGCCTCTGAAAAATTAGTTACCTGTTGCCTTGAAAAACGGGTGCAGAATGAATATAACAATATGCACTTTTTATCATTAGGAGGTTAACAGATGCACTAAAAGTACAACTACTGGATAGGTATCAACTCTTGTCACATGCTCCATCAGCCTGGGACAGGCAACGTGTTTTTGTGTTCATACAGCTTGCAGTAAAGTCCTCGCTGCAAGCCTCAGGTACTTACTTCATGTACATAATAGTAAATACTATTTGTATAACTAGTAGTAACGATGGGCAGCAGTTTAAGGTTCACAGTACCTCAGTGAGACTGTTTTACACATCTAAAGGTAGTAGAGACACACAAGAATACCTCTCCTACAAACACATGCGGCAAGTATTCTCATCTACACTTGCTATGAATATTGAAAGAACAACCTCAAAATGTTAAAAGATCCCAGCGTGGGCTGATGGATTAATATACTGGTTCCAGAGCAGCATCAGTTTTTGCTCATTTTAAGACCTAAAGTTACAATTTGAATTATCTTAATAAGCAATGGGTTACCAACCATTAGCAGTACTGTGCATAAGCTAATTCAGAAGACCATCTTCATCAGTTAGAGAAAACGGTTTACCAATTTGGTCTGTCTCCTTTAAACACGTAGAAATTCTCAGCGCTTTAAATTAATGAGTAGCTCTCCAAAAGTCGGTGTCACTGTTTAATTTACACATTCCATGAGATTGCTGCCTGATTGTAACTAATTGCACCTTTTCAATCTCCATAAAGACCCGGAATTACAAGTTATTTTTATTTTTTCACTTTTATTTTTTCTCAGCAGTTTCCTGCCTATTATCTTCTGCAGGCTGTGACAGCTGAAGAGAGCACACTGCTCCAGGCTGCGGCTGAAGAGGAACCTTGAACTGTTGAGATCACAATAAAATAAGCCCTATCTTTAAACTGCACGTCCCCTTCCCCTGCGTTGCACGTTTTATTGGCCATAACGACCCATTTCTTTATCTGTAGCTCAGTGCGGAGGCAAATTCCGTGTCCCGAGCCAGGACTGCGAGGAGCCGGCGGCAGATCCAGCATCTCTCGGCCGAACCGGCGAGACTCCCTGGAAGTGACCGCGGCCTGGGGAGCTGCCCTGTGAACGGCGGCGGTGTAGCCCCCGCGGGGCCCGGGCCGGCCGCCCTGACCCAAGAAGGGCCTCCGGAGCTGCCCCATCCTTTCCCTTCCTTTTATTTCGCTAAAGGTCAGAAGAATTTAAACTTCCTGACCCTGCCGGGACGGCTCGGGGCGGGCTTCCCCCCACTCCGCAGCGGAGTGGGAGGCTGGGGCAGCACCGTCCCCCCCCGCTCGACTCGGCCCGGCCCGGCCACCTTTTGTCTCTGCTGGGAGGAGCCAGCAAGTAGCAGATCGTAAAAAAAAAAAAAAAAAAGGCTGTCTGACGGCCAAGAAGTGTAAAACACTGGCCGGCCGCTGGCAAATTTCGCCAGATCGCGGCAAAGAGGCAGCCCGGGCCCGTTGGCAGGCGCGGAGCGGTGGGGAGCAGAGCGGCCCGCCCCCGGCAGCTGCCCGCCCGGCGGGGTGAGTGAGTAGGGCGGGACGCTGGCGGGGGCTGGCCCCGTTCGGAGCGGGCTGCGCGGCCGCAGGCGGTTCGTCGGCGGGTCTGCCCGGGCGATGCGGGCATCCAGCGGGAGCCGTTGCCCGTGCGAAGGGGACGTTTACCGGGGTGCAGCGTGCGGAAGGGAGCGGGCTGAGACGGCTCCCCTCGCCCGGCTGCGCCTCTGAGGCAAAGCGCAGGCACAAAACCTGGGTAAGTTCTCCATTTAAAATATTAAAAATAGACCCTCCTGCTCCATAGCACTGCCGAATGAGTCATTTCCAAAACAAATGTCTTGGTCTAACCCTTCCCCCCCTCCCCAGGAGACACAATAATTCTGAAACCGGGAGTGAAGGGATTTTTCTCCTCTCCTGCTGTAAATATCTTGAATTAGCACGTAGCCGCTGCAAGGGAAAACAAAAGCCGCGAGTAGCAGTTTGCCCTCTTAAAAAAAAAGGGAGATGTAGCTCCATCCTTTTCTGACTTCCCCCGGGCCTTTCTCTCGTGGTGATGCCACCCGTGTTTCTCCGACATGCACTTAAGAGCCACAGGAATATTTACAGCGCTTTCCATTTTCATGGGCATAATCTATTTTTAGATTCCTTCAGCTTCCAAACTTGTCCCTTTCCACCTTATTCACAGCGAGGCAGCCACAGCCGTGCGTCATGCCAACAGTCACCCCAGTCCGGGCAGCTTCTGGCTCTCTATGCTGAAAATAATAGCCCAAAGCACAGCTAATTTTTTTTTTTTTTTTCCTTTTCCAGTCATATGATGATTGGTTTATGATGACCCCCATCAAGTGGGCTGTCTCGACTAGAGGGATTTTGTTGTTGTTTGTCAGCAACAAGTGCTGTTATTTACAAGCCATGTTGCAATTTTGTGCTTGAAAGGTTTCAGTTCCGCAGAGCTCACTGGTACCTGATCCAGTGTGCAGTGTTTACATCTTGCATGTCGTGCTGTGTGTGGATGTGTATTTCATGTAAGTACCCACAGGTTTTGTTTTACAGTGGAGCAACCCACACAAGACACAGAAGCTGATGTGTTGGCTATGGAGGTTTTTTTCTAAACAGGTGCCACAGTCCCAAGTGTGCAGCAGTCTCTAGTGGTATAGAGACATTGGCAGAGACAAGACGTTGTTCTCTATTGATTTTCTGAAAGTAGAAAACCACCTAGGTAGGGATGAAATTCTGTTGCTTGACCCCTGTGAAGGACTATGTTAGCACTTTGGCAACAAAAAATGACCTAGAGCTGAAAAGTATATGCTGTAAGTTATGCCAGCTATTTTATAGCCATGTGAAGGATGATAGGTTTCAAAACATGATCTGTGGTAGCAACCCAAATCTACTGAAATTTCTATGTAGGTAAGTGGAGAATTGTGATGTAAAAGCATTTGAATTCTTTTTTGTTCTTTCTGGGTTTTTTTGTTTGTTTTTGGTTTTTTTGTTTGTTTTTGTTTGTTTTTGTTTGTTTTGGTTTTTTTTTCTGTTTAGGTGAAATTTCTCCTATCAAAGCCATTAATGTTTCTTCCAGCTGAGAGAGACCATTGTGATTGATGACCTTTCACATAGTGCTCAGCGATTCCCACAGGTTTCTGATTTTTCTTGTAGTTGTAACATGTGAGATTAATGAACTTAAAAGTGCTACCAACATCTAAAAAAACCAAAATACTATTTTCTTGTGTTCCGAAACACAAGAGAAAGCAGGCTTCATATCCCAAGTAAATGACAGTTTCACAGCAGTCTAGGAAATGTGCAGTTTTGATACTCGTTTTGTAGACAGTGTATGGCATTCTTGATAAGATTTTAGTGCCACAGACTTCTATAATGTATTTGAGGTAGGAAAATTCTAGTATTTGGATCAAGAAACAGGTACTTTTTTGTGAAGTTAGGAAGAAACATTTCCAGAGGCAGATTATTCTGTGATTGTTTATGCTGAATCTGTGACGGAAATAGCTGTTGATTCAGGTAGGATGCATTGTGCTGGGTCCTACACGGATGGTACCTGCAGGTTGGCAGTGCCAGGGGTGGGCAAGGGGGCTAAAGTGCCCTGAAGCCCATATGAAAGTCTTTTTGGCATGTCAATTAATAGCCGTATTTCCTCTTGTCAGTTCTACAGCAGAGTTCAGGTGGTAGTTTTGCATTTGTCTTTAGACTTCAAGATACAATTCTTTGTCATTATTTTTACACAGCGTGTTTATGGGCTGTGTGATATCAGCTGATACTCTGATAAATCAAACTTCCAACGTTGGCTTTCAAAGTTCAGCTGGAACACAGTGTTTATTGACTTCTCAGTCTCTTTTGGAAGAATTTTAATTCCTTAAATTTGCAGCAACCAGAGGCACAGAAAAGGTGAGATATTTAACCTTTTATTTGAGAAGTAAGTTGAGATACCTTCCATTCTTAGGGAAAGAGTGGAGGAATGGGACTTGCAGCATCAAAGGCTTAGAACTAGCATTAGGCAAATACTACTAGAATTATATCTTTTTTGTAACTCATTTTTCATTTAGTTTTTCTATGTGACTTTTCTAGTAGTCTGTAGTATTTGTGGGTTTTTCTTTCCCGTAACGTATGGCCTTTTGTACTCATTGTTTCTGCTGATGTTGTTTCTGATGATGATTTTGATGAAACAAAAAAACCCAAACAAAACGGAGTAAATATGAAGTGCAAGGAAGCATTGAGATGATAGGTTGTCATTCTGGTTGCATCAGAACTGGTTCTGAAATTAACTACAATAGCTGCTGTTTTGTTTGATTTTGATGAAGTATATCCTGAATGCTTTCTGATTAATATTCCTAGAAAATTAAACATAATTACATTTAGGACTTTTTTTTTTTTCTTTTCTCTTCTGAAACTGTTCTCCCCCTGTTCCATGCTTCTGTATGGCATCTTTAAGAAAGCATCCATCTGGGTCTCCCATGTCTTCTCTTGTAACTTTATGCAACCTTAATTGTAAATTAATTTCTGAATTTCACCACACTTGAGCAAGGAAGAGAAGGTCTGAAATGATCAAGTTTCTCTGAGCTTTGTGAAAATGTTGTTAGAGCCCATGCTGAAGGAAGAGCTCTTGGGAGAGGTTATACCCTCCTGAACATGTGGAATTCAGAAGGGAACGTGATGTGGGACAGCAGGGCTCATTTAGTTCTGCTGCTTATATAACTTCCAAATATGAACAATTTATTTGTTGATCAGCTATGGCTTTTATTCCTTTTAAATACAAGCCAACAGCTTCTCTGTGTGCACAAAACTTGTGAGCTCTACAGACTGTTCAATGTGCTTTGTTTTGAATGAGTTAATACATGTATTTCCTGAATTTTGCTGCAGATGCTACTTTGGAGTTATTTGAAACAGGTTGAAGCTGCAGTTGTAGTTGTTCTGGGTTTGAAAACCCATTTGTCTATTCAATCCAAAGGCTTTTTATACCATGGAAAGTTAGATGACTTACACTTGTGTCAGTCAAGTGATACATTCCTGACCTGTTCTGCTCCATTAAGAATGCCCTCACTAGGCATCAGCGTCTATTAAATGCTGATCTTGACAGTGAAATGAAAGAACTGTTTGTGTGTATGTCATCTTTTTTTTCATGTTTTCATGCTGTGGCTTGTTCCCATATAACTGTACTGATTAAAAGTAATTCCAGTAATTGATAGTGTTTAAGACTGGGTAGGCCTGTGGTAGGCCTGGGAATAACACAGGCCATTTTGCTAGGGGCCTGAGCCGGTGTACTGTGTTGCTGTTAAATCAATTGTGTTTTTTAGATTGTAAGAAAGGCTTTACTGAAGCTGTTACAGAAATAGAAACAGTGGTGATTTTAACTCTGCTGCCTGAAGTGAGCTATGTCTTTGTGGGAGAGGCTCAAAAGAGGGGTGCTGATAAGCTTGCTGCTTAAAAATAATACCTGTGCTAGCTGCTGTGATTAGGGCAGCACTGCAGTGAGTTCATTTGGAAAGGATGATTATTGTAGCTGTCATGGATACACCATTATGGAATGCCTAGATATCCCTGATGCTTTCAGTTAATGAAAAAGTGGTGATATATTTCTAGTATTCCCCCTCTCATCCCTTCCTCCTCTCTCCTGGATGGGATTATTATTTATCCAAAGAGTTAAGTGTATTTTTTCAGTCCCAGTCCATCAGTTTTATGGTTCTGAAACCTTGCTACATTCTTGCTTTGTACCTTCCCTAGCTAGGGGTTTTGGTGTGCTAGTTGCTTGTACAGGGAATTTGTTTCACCCGCATTAAACCATTGTTTAGTGCATCTGATTCATATTTGTCTCTAGCTTCATTCCAATCGACTAAGTGATTCTGATGAGGTGTTCTTCTCTATTCTGTACCCAAGCATTTCAGGGTATTTTGCAAACCTGTAGTGCCTTTTAGTAGTCGTAACAATTGTCTCCATTTTTGAATAATATGAGTCCAGAAAATTAAGAAATTAAGTTATTATTTTGAAATAACACAGAAGATCTGTGGTGGAGAACAAAATAACTTTTTTTTTCTTTCTTAGATGCTATTCCTATATTATGACATATTTATTTTTCTACATGTTCTTCACTATTACCTGATCCCTTTAGTTCACATCAAACTGTCTTGCTCTGTCTGTTACTGATTTATTGCTTTTTAAAATGAGGAATGAACTATCATGTATACAGCTGTGAAGTAGCAACTTCATTTCTAACTGGCTATTGATTCTAAAGAGGGTGCAGTGGTCTCTGAATTACAGAGAAGCATCTCGGACCATAATGAGATATAAGCAAAGGGTTTTTCCGCCTTCTCATGTATTTCTTCTCACTCTAAGCAGAGTTTCACTTTGAGTTTCAGGTTTGCTTTAACCTCTGGAATTCAAAGCATGACTAAGTGGAAACCACTGAGTTTCTTTTCAAATGTTACAAGTGAGTTTGTTTGAGATGTATTACAAATAAAGACATTATATGGGCTCAATTTGAAGAGGGAACATGCAGATAATGGCCGCATTCTGGAGCATCAACAAAACTGCAAGTGTGTTTTGCAGGACTGAGTGGTCTTTCCACCCGGGGCTGAGCTTGCCTGGGACACCTCAGGACTGTCCCATGGTGCAGGCTAGGGAGGGCAGGCTGGGGGTGTGGGGCGGGCAGGCAGCACTTGGCACTGAGAGGGGCTGGCAGGAGCTGTGTGATGGGGCTGCAGGTAAAGTGAGTTTGCATCTGAGTGGTGAGCGCACATGTGAAAGGAAGAGGGTGTAAGAAGAACCATGCCTTGAGACTGGGTGCTAGATTGCCTCCAAAATTGTTGTCAGCTGAACCTGGATCAAGGATTTTGTCAATCACATACTTAATTAAGGTTTTAGTAGTCTGGAAGGAGAATCTGCTAACAAGAATCTAGATGGTTCTCTGTGTATTTTTGTGTCTGAGGTAAAATGAAACTGTTCAGCATGGGCCTGCACAGTAGTGTTGGATTTTTCTTATGATTATGCTTCTTCCACACCCAAAACCATTAAAAAAACCCAAAACAATTCTGGTCCATATTGGAGTATCTGGTGGGTATATTTTGTGGTAACCAGTGTCTCAAGTACACAAAGCATATTAAAGGAGAGGAAACCTGGAAAGAGGATATCTTTCTTAACGAATAAGCTGGTTTTTTGCCACCAAAAAAAAAAAAAAAAAAGTTTAAATGGTAAAACACCATTTATTATCTGGATAATTCCTCATTCTCTGTTGTTCTGTTTCAGGAGACTTGGGAAATGCTTGCTTGGATGAAATGAGGATCCTGTGATATCTCTTCTCTCACTCTCTCTCTCTTGCCATCTGGTTTACAGTTACTTTTTGACTTGTGGCTTTTTGGTGTGCATTCAGTATGAAGTAGTGTTGGTACAAGATTTCCTCTAAGAAGCATAACCAGTTTTTAGTGCCCTGTCACTTCAATTACTGTCTGTTGCTCTGAGTCTTGCAGAGAGGGCATAAGAGGAATTTTAAATGATCCATTCTTTTGTTAGGTCTCAGTTACCATGGTCTTTTTGTTTGTTTGGCCCAGGATTATCATGAAGATTCATAATTCAGAGAATTGCTGCCAACCTTTTTCTTTGGGTTATTCTCTCTTTAGTGAGAGAAAGAAATCTACATATATTGCCTGAACTTGCTTTTCCTCCGGACAGTCTGATGTATTACAGTCTGTTGGGAGGGAAAGGACTTCTTATGAAATAATTTTATAATGATTTATCTTTAGGTTTTCATGGCTAACAGAAAACAAATGTTTAAAAAAAAAACTTGTTTTGATGACTGTAATGTCTTTATAAAAGCCTGTATCTATTTGTGTTGGAAAAGCATTTTTCTCCATGCTTGATTCTTCTCTTTAAAGATTCAGATTAATCCTAAAAGTGTTTACTCAGACGTGATGAATTACAAGTGGATAAAATTACATTGTTGTCAGATTGACTCATTGACCTGCTTTGTTTCCCCAGTTGAGAACATCAACTTCCAGCTCTGAAGAGTTTGCTCACTAGAAGACCTGAGGTTTATGTAGATTACATATCTTCCTTCTTAGCGACCTATAGGGTTTTGATAGCTGGGGTTTGTGATGATAATCAAGCACAAGAGGAAAAAAAAAAAAGGAAAAAAACAGTCTGTCAAGAAGCTAGCACAGCTGGAAGGGAAGAGGAATGCCTATCTCTCTGTCTTATGACAAGCTTCTTGCCACAAAAGATATGCAGGGTCATCAAACAAGATAAGGGGAGTGGGAATGTTTTGGGATATATCAGCTGGCGAGCATTTTGAAGTGCCGTGACGCTGTGTAAAGCATTGCCCCAGCCGTCAGAGCATGTTGCACTGAAAGATTATCTTAGCATGGCTGTATCTCTTATGCTGTTGCTGCACTTTAGTCTCCAGGTCTTTGTGACTTTCATAATCAGTAGTGAGAGTGTTACATGGTGGGTAGAACGTGCTGCACCTTAGTGTCTCACTTCACTCTGTATAAAAGGGGAAAAGTAACTTATCTTTTTCTAGTTCTGTGGTAAATAATAGGACTAATATTATTTGAAAGTTGTTTTTTTCTAGTCTTCTAGAACAATTTAATCTTAAGAAGAGGAGACTGTAGATGTGAGGGAGTTTAAACTGAAAGCCTGTAGGAGGACAGTGTCTCTATCTGAATATTTCTATATAATCCTGTGAGAGTTTTCATGGCAAAATGAAGAGGAAAACTTTTCTTTGCTGCACTCAGCATTTTGCTGAATCCTTTTCATTCTCAATAGCTAAAATAGCCTGAATACCATGAGGGCTTCTTACTAACCTGTAACTATGTTAATGCCTTCCTTGCCACAAAAGCAGTTTCTCTCACAAAAAAAAAAAAAAAAAAAAGCCAGAAAATTGCATACTGCAGAATGCATACCACAGATGTTGCCAAGAAGCTGCTAACCCAACTTCCCTGCAAAAATGAAGCCATGTGTACAAGGCTGCCGTGCTCTGGGGAAAGCTTTTGGTGGAAACTGCTGTGAAAGGACAAGCTGGTGTGATGGAAGTGTATGGTTGGGTCTGTGTGCTTTGTTATTATACCTTCAGGTGCACAGGATCTGTAAACTGCTTATGGACTGTGGTTATATTTGAGTACCGCTTGATGGCTAGCCTGCCATCAGTGTGACAATTTGCTGTGCCTGACATTTAACAGATAGGTAAGATCTAGATAAGATAGATACGTATCTTTTCAATTCTGAAGAAATTAGAAGACTCTCAATCTGTTCCTTAAGCTGAGTATCTTGTCTTAAATTCCTGGTGAGGTTGACTTCACAGTAACACAGGATTGCAGACTGAGGTTGGGGGAGGAAGGCTAAAGAGGGGTGTCTTAACTGCTTTTTGCAGCCAAGAGTCTGTTGCCTGAGTGACTTGAGCAATCTCTCTAAGTGACTTGAACAGGGAAGGAAGAAAAAAAAGGTATATGTTTCTGTGAGCATAAACAGGCATGTTCTCTTGGTAAGAGATGTTCAGGAAATTTGTCATGGGGCCCTCTGTAATGCTACAGTTCTGCTGATGTGGAATCAGTCTCATAAATCTGTAGCCCAAGCTCAGGAAAGCTCTTCCTGATTTTGGTGTTTTACTGCTTGCACAGGACAGGTTGAAGGATTTCCTACACAAACTTTAAATATATGTATATGCACCAAGCTTGTTCTTGTGATTTACCTTTATGAATGTAAGCTTTCCCCTTGCAGCTTAGTCTAATTCAAATAATACAAATGCAGCTTTATAAAATGATTTAATTGCTGGGGAGAAAGATACTTGTGTGCACTTACAGCACCTGGAATAGTAATAGGAGGATGCTTGTGGGCTAGCACAAACATCTAGCTAGCCCTGTTAAATGCTTACAACTGATCTAAAGTAACACATTGCATTTTATAGTGCTGAGAAATATGTGCTGTTTTCCCTGTGTAAAAATTAAGCTAGAGGTTTTTCTGCACTGCTGGGAGAAGTGAACTGTCACTCCTTCATCTGTCAACTTTGGGGCTTGAAGACAACAAATATTGGCCCAAACACTTGTTCTGCAACAGAAACACCAGTTCCACTTGCTCTTTGCTGCCTGGACACCTCTTGGTATGTTGTGAGGACAGCTTGCCCTCAGCTCTCCAAGGTGCTGCAGCATTTTCCACCAGTGATTTCTGATGCGGTTACAGTTGCCAGTAGAGAAGTTGCTGGCAGATGGAAAATGTGTAGACAATGTCAAATGAGCTGTTATTTCAAAATGCACACAGAAGACCCTGCAGATTTAGTTGTATTGTTTCACAATTCTTAATTTCTGAAAGTTATTACTTAATTTCTTTTTTCTTAAATTGGAATGGAGCAGCCACAGAATTAACATATTGCTGCCCTTTCAAGCAACAACAGTCAGCACTAAGCTCATGTCGCGAAAGACTGTCTGGGCTTTGTCAGCTCTAAAGACAGACAGAAGGTGTCTAAAGACAGAAAACAAGTTGCACTTGTAGCCACATTCCAGTTCCACAAAGATCTGTGAAAACTGTATTTTGTGTGTGGTTGACTAAACCATATTTATTTCTTGAATAGCACAAAATGAAGTGCTTACTTTGTGTTTTCTCCTTTAACTTTCTTGGCAGCAGGGTGTACGGTGTCCATGGTGCGTCAAGGGCTTGTGAGGGCTTTGTGGTGCTTTATCAGAACCTGACAAGGCCATGAAGAGGCAGCAAAGTTTGCTCAGCGTGGAATGTGTCTGGTCACATGGTAGGAAAGCTGCTCTCTCACATCTAAGAGTTAGTTACGGTTTGGGTAGTGGAGTTTCCTGAAGCTGAGCACTAGTCAGATGGGAAGCACTGTGCAGATAAACAACATTTCTTTCGCTGATCATCTTTCTTTTTGCCTTATGCTGAAGATGTAGTGGAAAAGATAATTTTACTTCACATCTTTTGTGTGCCATTGGTTACACAACTTTTTTGTTTGTATTATTTTTTTCTTCCTCTCCTTTGTCCCACATCTCCATTCTCCAGACTGCCTACTACATCTATTGCTTCTATTCATCTGAAGGTGGAAGATTTGAAGTACAGAAGGTTTGCCAAAGTTTATGGGCTTTTGTTGGGTTTTTTTTGTTGTTGTTTTTTGTTTGGGGTTTTTTTTTGTGTGTTTTTTTTTTTATCCAAGCTAACTTCTGTTTCTGTGGTTTACTTGGACTACACATTCATCTATATGGAGATGATGATCAGAGTGGAAAATTTCGTATTTGACCTAGCAATTACTTTGCATTCTGTAGAAAACAAACCAAACATACAAGTCCTGTGTACTCAAAATATCTGTTTGACAGAACAGATATTCTGTATTCTGCAGAAGCTCCCTATTGTATCCTTTTTGTAATGTACTGATAACAAGTGGGTTTGTTCTCTTATACAACACTTCTCAAAAAAAACTACGGTGTTCATCTTTTGTTCCTTTCTGGGGAAATAGTTTTCTTTTTCTCCAGGTTCTACTACTTTCTACAGGCTGACTGGCTGTCTGTATATATAGATATTTGTCAAGTGCCTCTGGCAGAAGAGTTAGGCACCTCTGTTCTTACATCTCTACTAACTGAAATGGAAAGTGAGACCATTTCTAACTGGCCAGTATTTAAGGGACAAGATGGGAAATGTGGCTGCTGTTGAAGAAAGTCTGGAAGATTTGCCCAAATTTGTTGTTCATGGAATAGGATATTTTCACCCCTCCCTTCTCTATCTTGCTCTTCTCCTTTCCAGCTTTGTGGGACTGTCTTAATTCTTTCATGATCTGGTAGTGCATGTCCATGTCACAACCTGTTGCTGTGGGGAACTGCTATTCCAAGGCTGACTCTTTGCTTTTGCTGCAGACAGTGTCCTTGGGTTTGAAGACTCATTGACTTCACTGAGATTGACTCTTGGACTTACAAGAGAAGAGATTTTCTGACAGCCCTGCTCCACTGCACCCGACTCTATGACTGGAGAGTTCACCATAGCTCCGTCCTTTGCTCTCCAGTTCCACAATATGGGATCATTCAGAAGGCCCCGACCTCGCTTCATGAGCTCCCCAGTTCTCAGTGACCTGCCACGGTTCCAGGCATCCCGGCAGGCTCTGCAGCTCAGCTCCAACTCTGCATGGAACAGGTGAGCAGAACCCCCATGGGCTGAGCTCTCACCCTGGAACAGCCCCATGATAAGGGCCATGCATATCTGATCTTTGTGCTCCAGACCATTTATGGTTAAGCTCATCTGTTCATAAGTATGCATGAAGTTTTGGCATGCCCAAAGTTTGCCAGCACTGAAAGCTTCCATGGAGGTTAAAACATTAGAACTAGTGGTGTTCAACCTTGGTTTTAGCCAATGTTGTTCAGAGGTACTGTCTTGAAATAAAATGGATTTGCTTCCTTAGCAGTTGGATCTTTTATGTACCATGTAGGAAAACACATTCCTATTACTATAATAAAGGGCATTTCTTAATGCATAACAGGTATTTATTTGCATATTATAAAGCTTTTATCACAGTCAGGTTCCTCTGACAACTGCTAAGCTTGTGGCTTCTACCTGCATTTCCTACTGAAAGCCAAATCCTGCCTGCAGTGATGTCATGCAGCAATGGCAACTGGAAAAACCATGTGTAAGGTGAAGAGTGACATACCCTGATCTGATCTAATGGTCTGCTGCTACCAAAAGTGGGTGTTCACACCTTCCCTTCTGACATCTTGCACCAGCTCTGTGCTCCCCAGTCCCCTCTCTCTTGCTGACGTGGCCCAGCTTATTAAGATCATGCAGTAGTAGCCTGGCAAAAACATCATGGTTATGTGCCAGGATAGTAAGCTGAGGTCTGTAAAGTGTGCAAATGCCACAACTGACCCAAATAAGGGAATGCTAATTAAGGTAATGACTCCTGGTAGCCGTGGCAAACCTTCAGACTTGGTAAACCATCTTGTGTGCTGTTACTTTATGACTTCCTCTGTGCTCATGAGGGAAGTGTGAGTTAGAAGGTCATCCAATACTATCTCACAAGCATTAACAGGGCTTAAATTTGGGTCTGACTGAGGTGATGCTAGGGTCCTGCCAGATGCTGCGAATGAGGTGGCTCCTGCTAGCATCACTGGAGAATACAGTGTGTGTTTGGCAGACATTGCCAAAAATCTGTGTCTCCTCAGAGTGATTAGTAACAGCACACAGAAGAGATCCACTGAACAGTCGAGTTGAGGATATATCTGGTGTGAATGTGTTTGTTGTGAACAGTGTCCCTGTAACAACCTTCCCTTGCTTCCTTCCTCTAGGCACAATCTGAGGTTGGTTCTGCTCTGTCTCCCGTGAGAAATGTAGGTAAATAAGAGTGATGATTTTAAGGGAAGAAACAGTGGAAGTAATTAAGTGCAATTAACCTCTCCACTCCATTATAACCACTCAACTTTTGGCAGCTATGCAATGTTGTGCTCTGTGTTAAATCATGCTGGTGACTGTTATTTATGGATGTTGTACTGTCTCCTTTCTTTTTTGGCAGTGTTCAAATAGCAGTGATAAATGTGTTCAAAGGGGGAGGCTTGCAGAACAATGAGCTTTATACCCTCAATGAAAATATCAGGTAGGTTGCTGAAATGCATGAAAGGGGAATTTTGTTGCTGCTTGTTGGGTGTTTGCTTCCCCTACAGAACTACTGTTAGAGGATATCAGTGGGAGGAGCAGGGATTGAATCAGTCTGAAGCACAGCTTTGAGGTTTTAGGGTAACTTCTTTGCTATTGGGTGGAGTGAATGGCAGGGGTACTTGGATAATGTTTTTCTGAATTGTGTGACTGTGTAGCTTTGCCAAAGACAGGATGTATATTGACTTGTTTTAAAAGGGTGTTGTCCCCTCTTAGGGGGTTTGCCTCTTCTGGCTCTTTTTTTGCACATTTTTATCAGGGCATTCATGACAGTAGTAACATCTTTTTTCTATATCCAAGCTTTTCGGAGCCATGGAGTGTTTCAGATGAGAGCAAAACACAGCATTTAATTTAAATGCTTAATCTTCAAAAAATAATTGCAGAAAAAGACCTGAAAATTTGAATTACGAATATAAAACCCCCTGAAAGCCTAAAAGCCTAACAGACATTTCCTAATGCTGATGCTAGTGATGACTAAAAGTATCGTTTTTTTGGGGGGTTTTTTGTTTGTTTTATTGGGTTTTTTTTAAGTAGGTTTCATGATTATCTGCTATTTCATTCTGATTGTTTGGAAAGTTTGGTTAGTAATATTTAGGACTGTAGATAAAGAACAATTTACTTTCACCTTGGTCCCAAGTCCTGCTAAGAGGAGTGTCAGAGCTCATGGATGCAGATCCTCCTCCTTCTCTTTTCCATTACATCCATATTAATTCAGCATGAACGATCTCATATAGGTCTCTGCTTTTCCTTTTATATGCCCCCCTCCATCCCTATTGCATTTTTCCTGAGCACTAATATTCAAAGGGCAGTCTGGGCTAAGCACGAATTAAGTGGCAATCTCCACTACCCCTTTCCCTACTTGCAAAATAAATGCAGCTTTCAGGGCATATGACTCTGTCCTACTTGGTCTGGTCCCAAAGGTGAAAGTTTGATACAATTCCTTTTGAGATCTGAGTGAGGGCAGTGTTTCATGCTTTAATGGCATTTTAATGTACTCAGGCCAGCTTTGGGTTTCAGGATTTATCTGCCAGTCTTTTTCCCACTGTGGTGGCTGCACTACACTGGGCACAATAGCCACGTTGCCTGGGCTGGAGCCCTAGTGGCTGGAGCCCCGTGGCTGGACCATCTTCTCTTCTTGTAGGTTACTGAAGTGGCTCTATACCTAGAGCTGGGCAAAGAACATGAAATACTTAGTGAACTGTGTCTGCTTTGTAATCAGTGCTGATGGTACGAGGGGAAATGCCCTCTTCCAGGGAGAGGCACTCCCAAAGCAACACTTGGAAGCATTCACCTTGAAATACATGATTAACGTTTCTTCAGGTGCCCTGAGCATTGGTTACATCTGCAAATATCAGTCTCTAAATAGGCCCCTCGAACATTCAACTAACTTACTAACATCTATCTAAGGAGCAAAAGACACGTGTCCACATGCATGTTCTTTTGCACACCTGCAGCGTCACACTTGTGATGTAGCTCCCAGCACAGTGTCAGCTGTATGTGCACAAGGTGAATCTCCAGCTTGACGCTGAGTTTTACCCCGCCAGAGCTGTCAGACAGCCAACTAACTCTTGGGTGCCATTAGGTCAAGCTGGTGTGCTTTTGTTATTTGTACGGTTCCATTCGGAACCTTGGAGGAAGTTAGCAATGCAGAGACACTCCCACATTTTGCACAACAGTTAGGTATTTGACAGTAGGAAAGGCAGGATAGTTTTAAAGTGGGAGAGTGTAATGACAAGACCAGGAGATGAGCAGGTGGTAGCATTTTGCTCTGGATTGCTGCCACCAAGCTTTTCTTTTGCTGTGATTTGATATAATTTCACTGGATAATTTTTTTTCCTGCTGTGAAATTCAGTTGTAACAGCAAGAGGAAATGTAAGAAATGCCATTGAAAGATGGGATTTCAGGAAGCGGGAGGTGACCTGACTGTGTCTAGAAGGAGACTCCTCCCTTGGATTCTCTCCAGGATGCAAGCCTCTGGTTGCTGATCTACCTGAGCAAGGCAACGTCCTGCCGTGGGCTTGTGAATCGGCTGGTGGAGACCCCTGGGATTCTGCCAAAGCCAGTGGAAGGGCAAAAGGGCCCAACAAGGACTTACCTGGTTTATCCATCTCATAGAAATAGAAATGTGAAGGCATGTGAATAAAGGCAGTAGTGCTACAGAATGGTTAGGGAGGAAAGTTGCTGTCAAAACTGACTTTCAGCAAAGATAAGGAAAATGTGGTGCAGTTTATTAATAAGAACACAGCCTGAGAACTGCATGGTCCTTAGTTCAAATGCCATTTTTGAGCATTCCTGATTATACTTCATGTTGGTGAAAAGCAAAACTCTTAGAACAGAAAACAAACAACAAATGCAATATTTTACAGGGGGGAGTGGTGGATGCCCTTTAAATTTTAAGCAGAATTTATTACTACAAAATTTGTGCTCACAGTTCCTGAAAGTGAAAATGCCCTGAACTTTGTGGTTGGTTTTTTAATGCTTCTTTTGGTAAAGCTATCCTGATTTTTATACAGGAGCTTTGAAATATAAATGTGAATTAGAATTTAAAACTTTTATTACAGCCTGATTGAAAAACCATCAGTTTTTATTTTTTTTACTTGTTTAGAGTATCTTCTTCCTGCATATGTTTAAAACACCTCTTCTTAAATTTCTCCAATGTCTTTATGAAAAAATATGCTGCCTTTGTTTTTTTGGGGGTAAAATGTAGTCATCATGGAAGTTGCAGCTTCTGCTTGTGTGTTTACTTCATTGCTGCTTTCCTTATCCTCCCACCTTTTACTTCCAAGAGAAAAGGAACATACAGTACAGCATTAGAGAGTTATAGAATCATAGAATCATTCAGGCTGGAAAAGATCAGACCTCTAAGATTATCAAGTCCAACCATCAGCCCAACACTACCATGACCACTAAACCATGTCCCAAAGTGCCGTGTCTGCACTATTTTCAGTTGAATGAAAGGTGGTTTTGTTTAAACAAAAATCAGAAAAACTGATTAATTTCAAGCAAAATAACTTTAAATTTAATTTAAAACATTTTGTGCATTGGAAATGGGTAAAAGTTGGGGTTTTTTTGCTTGTTCCAGGTGTATGTCTTAAGTAAGTAAGAAGACCTGAAGGAAACTGTTTCATTCCCTCATAATTTGAGAATATACTTTGTGGACATTTGTAGAATATATGTACCTAAATATAAAAGAAATCTAGCTGTGGCCAAAATGAGATACACACACACACCCCTGTCTTTGATATGAGTGGTAGTAAAGTAGCTATACTTATAAGAAATGATCAGCAATGGCTGTTACTTCATGGCTGCATTCCTTCTGTCTACAGACGGCTGCTGAAGAGTGAACTCGGATCCTTCATCACAGATTATTTTCAGGTATTACATGATTTGCTTACTTTCTTTTGAGGTTTGCTCCCTTCAGCTATTTAGTCTTGGGAGTAAACATACTTACGGGGTTGTGTGCTAAATTTAAGGATAATCTTCCTTCATGCTCAAGAAAGGCTGCTAAGAGCCTGAACTTTTCAAAGAAGATGGGATGCCTTTTCATAGCTTTTCTTCACCCTGTTGCTCTACTATAAAGAATTCAGGAGTAGGTTTTCTACAAAAGAACCCAGCAAAGGGGAAGAGAACAGATAACATCTGTCTATTTTGGAGATGGAGGAGAGGCAGGGAAGGAAGTCTCTATCAGCAGGAAATCAATCTGAATGCTGTTTGCCTTTTAGTCCCACAGATATAAATGCAACCTGTGAAAAAAACCCAACAAAAGATGGAGGATGAGGGAAGGCCTGACCCATCACAAATGTAAATAAGCTTTATTGCTTTTACTGATACTGTCCAGATAGACAGAGATTCAAACATAACCATATGGAAGTGTGCTGGATGATATTGAGGGAGCACCAGTGGCTTTCAGTTGTTTACTGTGGTATTGTTTAAAAAAAAAAGGAGGCTGCTGAAAACAAGAGGGTTTTCTTCCCTTTGTGTATGAGAAAAAATTTCAGTACTTTCTAAGGTGGCTGCTGCTGCTGCATACTGTGCTAACAGTGTAGACAAGGGAAAAAGAAGACTAGTGTTGTTTCTTTTCAGTATTAGATGACATGACTTAAAAAAATCCCCTGTGCTGTGCTATAAAGCGATAAGCAAACTCCTGCCTTAGGGGTAGTTGTGTTTCACTTCTTCAGACCCTATCTGCACAAATCATTTACTGGAAAGAGGCAGCTACTGGCACTGAACCGTGGGACGTTTCCTAAGCAAGGAGTGGGGTCTGGTGGCAGCCTGGCAGAAAAGCTGTGAACCTGTAGCACAGTGCCTTGCTTCAGTGGAAATCTGCTACCGCTCTTAAAAACAAGCAAATGAAAGTTTGCAGTTAAATATATGTGGTGAATTGAAATTTGAAAGGTCCTTATTGGGTACGCAAGTCCTACAGATCTAGGCATGATGTGCAAAGCTGGAATAATGAGAAAATGGCCAGAGGCAACTTCATGCTCCCACAAGCCTCAGTGGAGCATGGAGCGGAGCATGGGTCCCAAGTGAGGTAAGGTGCTCACATGTGAGTGTTACCTGGGTTTGAAAATTCAGAGTGTACTGAAAGATGACTGGGTGGGTTCCAGTGCTGGGTAAGATGCAGCTGCATCATGTCGCTGCGCAGTGGCTGCTGGGCACTGCATTGCTCCCAGCGCTGGGGTCTGTCACGGTCATGCCAGGGCTAGTGGCATTAGCTGAGACTCCTTAGATATCTTAGTAGGATTGCTGATGAGACTGCTTAGGCTGCAGTCTTCTCAGTGCTGGAGGCTGGATGGCTATGTTGCATCTCTCCTAGCAAGCCAAAGGCATCTGCTCTTGCCCTGGGAGAAAGACCTGATCACCAGTATGGTTTTCTGCAAAAGCAGGAGCAAAAACTATGCTTTCACCCTAATGTTAGGGCTGTACTGCTTCAGCTACAGGCCACAGTTGCAATGTAGGTCCTCAGCACTGCACCACAGCTGAGAGAGTGGTGGCCTGTGCCTCTGAGTGTGATGCAGGAGCTGTGTTTGTTTTTCTGTCAGTCTGACTGTTCACACTTGTGCAAATACCTCAGCGTGTATGTACCATTTCACCTGCAGCTGCTGTTCTCCTACTGGGACTCAAATGTAATTTCTGGGACTTCTTGTTTTTCTCAATGTTAAATGGAGTTACTCGGTATCCATCAGACCTAACCTGAAGTAAAATTCATGGTGCTGGCAAGCCACGAGACAAACTGAGATAAAGGCTGTTGTAGGTAATTAGGTTTTTGCCTTGCTGTGACCTAAGACACAGACTTACTTCAGATTCTAGACTGACAATTCATGGCCGTAAATTATCACTACCTTGTGACTGTCTTTACTCAAAATTCTTGAGCTGTGCAGTGTGAAGAGACTATTCATGTGCCAAAAAAAGGGCTGACAATGTGATTTTGTCTATGGGTTCAGTTTTGCTGATGATGCCAGTTGATTTATGGCAAAACTGCTGCCACCAAAATGGGCCGAGGGAATTAGACTGCTGAAAAATAACCTTGAAAGAAAGTTTTCAACTAATTCCTTTGATTACTTTTGCTCATTGCATCTGACATGAGGGAGGTGGTGGGAGTGGGTCATCAGGATGGGGAGAGGAGTGGAAGTGCATCTTTTGGCAATGACTTCATCCTCCATCTGTTAAAGCTCACTGAAAAGATATCCTGAGAACCAAGTTTACTGTTCTCTTAGGTTGAAATGCACCCTGTAGGATCAGCTGTCATGTGTAAACCAGGCAGGTTTAAGTATCTTAGCAACAATTAGAGCAACTAACTGGGTCATGTAATATTTAGATGTAATAAATCAAGGTAAAAGTTTTTCTTATGTCACAGCACTTGTAACAAGAGCTGGTTTTGAGTGCGTATAATATTGATTCTTAAAACCATATTTCCATTGTTCTGGCTCTTGCATTGTGCATATATTGTACACACACACGTTCTTTCTAACCAGTGAATATTTAAGAGTAAAATGGAGCAGAGTGAGATAAATCTACCTTTAGGGGATCCCCATAAGGGATCATCTTGATTTCCTCACAAATGCTTTTCATAATCATTCATGCAAATTACTAGTTTTTAGCTTCTGAAGTTGCTATAGGAACAGTTAGGATCTGGATGGGGTTTAGGCAGTCTTTCTCTGCTACCCAACCAGAATTACTGGGTCTGTTCTGTGTTTGAAAAAGAAATCTAATTCCTGTAACTGTTTCTGTGGGAACTTCAGTGTTTCATTCTGAAAGAGATTTATGTTTATAAATCTGCAGCTCTAGAAACTCTATTATACATACAAGCCATCTCACTGGTGTAACTGCCAGAAGAGTTGAGACTTGTATTTGCTGCAGATCTGCCTTAAAGCAATGCTTCATGCACCAGTTTTTCCAGTACTGACTTATGCTCATGAACTGATCCAGTAGTTTTCTGCTGCTGAAAAGGGACATTTTGTACACACCTGACTTCTCAGATACCCAGCAGGGCACCATCTGATCTCACTGCTGGGTTAATTCTCTGGTGTCCTATGACCATGGAGGGTCAGAGGCTAGAATTTGGAGGAATAAGGTGTATTGGTGATTGGGACTTCTCTGGGACAGCTTTAAGATTTTTCAGTTGATTTCCCTTCATTTTCACACTATCTGACCCTCGTGGTTGTAGAGAAAAAATGTGACACACAGCTAGTGAGTGTTGGTAAATGGAGACATTACCTTCCTATTTTCTGCAAACAGCCTGAAACAAAACCTTTGGAAAGGGTGAGCTGTTTCTTTTTACTCTCTGGGGTTTTGTTAATCTTGAAACTCATGCGGAAATTAGATGCTAGCTATTTCACAGCTAACAACTGTAGCAGAACTGCCCATTTTATACACATTAACTCCAAGCTGTCTCCTGCTGAGATGAAGAGACCCAACCCCTCCCTTCCCAGGTACTGCAACTTCTTCCAGCACCCACAGGCTGCCAGTGCAGAAAGCCAGATGCCCAGAGCTGATGCCTTTCCAGCCTGATGCTTTCTGTCAATGACAGCAGAGCTGGTAGGTGAGGTGAGGTATGGCAAGTGGACTGTATTTCCTCGTTGAATCTCGTGAGAACTTTGGTGTTTTAAAACCAGAAGCAAAGCTGTTACATAATTTCCAGCCTTCTGCAGTGGAGAACCACAGGAGGAGACAAGTGGTGACTCAGAATTACATCTGGCTTTCTGTTTGCATGCAAAACCATAGAAACCACAATGTGCAAGCACCCTTGTCGCGGAGATGTAGAGCAAAGTCAGAGTAGCAAGATGATAATGGATAGCTGCAAAAGTAAGCAGCAGCAGTGGTGGAGCAAGCCCAGATCAGATCCAAAATTGATTTGGTCCTCTCCTTTTAGAGATGTGGGACGGGTGAACCTTCCTATGGTCAGAATCCCTTTTTCTGTAGGTTAGCTTGCTGTGCAAGGTGGATGCAGCGATAGAGGCTCTCCTCCCCCTGTTGTGGCGCTGTAAAGCTTTTGCTTATGTCTCTGCTGTCTGGCTTTCTGGAACACCAGCCTATCCAGCATCTCTCATGATGCTTGCTGTCCTATGAAAGGCTGCTTGGTAAAGCCAAGCTAACAGCAGAGAATGCCATGTGTCCCTCTCTCCTGCTTAGTCAAAGAGAAAATCTTGGTGCATGTGACGTTCTTTCCTCGGTGCCAGGTTTCTACTTCTGCCTGTTTTGCAGCAAGGCAAGGAGGTAGTTGTGCAGGTTGTTGGAGTGAGACGTGGTTATTGCTAGATAAAGGCAGTGCTAGCTTTCCTGTGGCCAAGTGCTGTCTCATGCCTGCTGTCAGGGGCTGCAGCAGCTCAGCCACTGCACAAGGGGAGAGAATTCACACTTGTGTGATTTGCAGAGCTCAGCCATATGTCTGCAAGACTCTTCTGGGACAAGCTGGTGGTCTTTATTATTGTATGTATTTCCTTGTCTGGAAACCCATGTTCATGCAGGTCTGCTAATTATTTCTGCTTCATCTGGCACTTTCTAGGACTGAGCTTTCATGGAGCAACTCCAGAGGCTCCATAGCAACTGCCCAGCTTCATTATTATGGATGGGGTTATCCAGCAGCTCATTTCCACTACCATGAGCTGAGCAGAGGACCTAGTCCTGTGTGGCGGCAGCAGGAGGGGCTCCTGCTTTCAGGTCCCTGTGGACTCGTGTGGTTCACTCAAAACGGAGCCTGGATGGTACCATCCTGTCGCGTATCTCATAGTAGCCGGAGGAGGAGAAAGAGTGAGAAGAGACGACTTTCTTCACGTCGATGCCAAGAAGCCCCTCTTTATTAATTTACAGCTCTTTTTATACCCTTTTACCTCCAGACAATTGGACAAGAAGCCAGCCACCCCCTGGGGTGATTGGCTGAGGTGTCACAACACCCATAACCAAAACATCTTTCTATTGTTTTACAAACAGCCGCCACCAAGGTCACACAGCTGGTGAGAATCTTCTCGATCCCACGAGAAGGAAAATTCCAGGCAGTAGTTATTTTAGCATCCACACCATCCCAAGCACAGCATGGAGTTCTGTGCTGTGCCCTGACTAAGAGGGGTTACCTCCTGGGAGCCCTGACTCACTGGTGCAGAGCCGGGGGGGTTGGTTGTGGGATTTTCCCATAGCTGCTGCCTTGCTGGTATGGTGTGGGCTAGACTATAGAAGTGCTGTCTGCTCTGTCTGTCTGGTGTGCTCTCCTTCTTATTCTCCCTGCCTCACTTTATGCCTTTAAGTGGACTTTCTTTTTGATCTGTTTTGAAGAAGGCTGTCTTTAGAAGAGTCATTTCAGGATGTCATTTCATATTTATCTTGCATTTTGTTCTCTAGGTATGATCAAAATCTTTTCACTCTTCTGTCACTATTTCCTCTATTTCTAGAGGAAAAAAACAAACCCCATAACTAAACAAAATGGGAGGGATGCTCCAGGTATGAAATGCTTAAGCTCACAGGGATTTGTGTTTTGTAAAAGGCCGCCAAGAACTAAGTAGGTGTTTGTGTACAGTTGACAACTTTGTAGAAAATACTTGCAGAGTAAATTTGGATGAGGTGGTTTTTTTCTTCTTCAATGAACAGTAGATTATCCAATAAACAGTGGCTGAGCACTTGTAGAGCCTATAAAAGTGTAGTTTAACTCTAGAACATAAAGCCTCAGTTGGCTAGAAGAGGGCTGCATGTAAGAAATGCTTTAACATGCAGAAGAAAAACTTTTTTTTTTTCATCCCCTGAAAATTGGGGTAAATAATTTTGAATTTGCTCTGGATCAATTTGCTTCTGTTCCAAGCTTATTTTTCTATTTGGTGAACTAGTATGAATTTGTCAATTTTACTGTGGCTTTTTAAAGGCATGCTGGCTTGGAGACATAATATTTAGTAATATTTTCTGATGAGCAGAACTCCTTTGTGCAGTGCTATGCTGAGGAGACATGGCTGCCAAAATGTAGCTGCTTTTCACAGCTCTTCTGCTTGCATGTACCACCTGTAGCAGAGCAAGCCATGCCAGTGGCAAGACTATCATCCCAAAACCCTTCATGTTGATCCTGCCTGGAGGCCCTCCCTGTCACCAGGCTGCTGTCAGAGCGCTGCTGACAGGAAATATATTTTTGCCTCTGGCAAAATTTCACGGGTACAGTTTTGCCTGGAGTGTAGCAGGAACCCCCCCATGAAGGACCCCTGTTGGACATGACCATCTTCTGTCAAGGTGGAGTGAGGGAGGAGGTGCCTGTCACTGCTGACACTGCTGGCTTGAGCAGGGAGCCCCAGCTGTGGTGCCTGGGAGAGCTTTTGCTTTCGTCCATTGCGCTGGGGGAAGTGGAATTGCTCCTCTGGGTACAAATGGAGAAACTTAGCTCTTTTTTCTTTTTTTTAACAGGATAGGGGAAGGGGAAAATATCTGTGCCAGGAAAAAGAAGGAATCACCTGGCAAGTGTCTACATTTTACAGCGTGGTGTGTAAATGCCTTCAGATGCATTGGTTTATTCCCAGTGATTTGAACACAGCTTCCTTTGTAACAGCAGTGAGCACACGCATGTTGTGGGAGAGTCAGTGCTGAGCTAAAAATGAAGAGTGACTTTTGTGTTGGAAATGTCGCCATGTTTTTTTTTCATTCTCTGAACATATTTATCCAACTTGCTGTGGTCATTGCCCGGGTGAAAGCGTCTCCCAGATAAGTGCTCTTTGCAGCTTACCCATCCTTTGGCAGCCCAGTTCCTTCTGGGCTCTGCTGGGAATTCTTGGATTTCTCTATCCCTCAACCCAAACACTCACAAACCCAGAGAGCTTTATTTTTGACCTGTGGCCATCTGCAGCTTTCAACTGCAGTTAGGGAGTCATTTGTACCCTGCCTGTGAGTAGGTTCAGAAAGTGCCATACAGAAGTGTCTTCCCATCTCTGCATGGTCACCTGTGCAGAACAGCAGTTTTAGCCTGTTCTTCTGCCAAACAGGACTGTTCAAGCCAGCTCTGATTCCGGTGTTGAAATTCCTCGGATAGGTTAATAGTGGAGCGTTGAGATTTGTTTATAGCTTGGCAGTACTGCGTGGATAGGATTGTTTTTGCACTCTGCTGGCGCTAGTAAAGGTCAAAGTCTTGTGACTTGGATGGGAGGTTCAAATAGCACAATTTCATCCCATGTGTTGCTCCTGAAATGTTCTGGTTTAGTTGTGTAAGTAATCTATAAGGAACCTATATTCTGCATTATTTTGGGAGTAAGACAATACTAAATATTGTTAGGCTTGAATTCTGAAGAAATGCCACCTGCTAGCAGGGCAAAATTACCTTTATTACAAGCATGACTATGAAATATTTTTCCCTTTTATGTATGGTACAATATTTAACCATTATTGGTCGTCACGGAGTTTTACCACTGGTGGGTTAGGTAGCCATTCCTCCTTATTTCATGACTGAATTCTGGATCCACATTAGGGGCTGTAGCTTTGGGTTTTTGGTTTGTTTTTGGTTTGTTGTTTTGGTTTTTTTTAAGCAGTCTCAAAAGTATTTACATGTGGCTCATTTAAGTAAGTCAAAACATGAGTCAGTGTTTTAATATAATGTAACCATGAGATGGAACAACAGCCAAGGAAAGGCACCTAATTCCTCCATGATATATAACACCACACTCCTTTTACAAAAGAAGAAAATGTCTATGGAGTCTCATGGAAGCTCCCCCTGCTACACAAAGCACACGAGATGGCTGATGAGCTTGTATGGCTTGTTCTTTCTTCTTTATTTTTGTTCGAATCTTGCCAAAGATATAAATGGAAAAATTTATCTCTGGCATTGCAGTGGTACCCAGTGCAAAAGGGGAGCCCCAAAGAGCTCACCTTGCATAAGGTGATATTCTAAATCAAAAGAAGTTTCTTGGATTTCAGCTCTGATTTTATTAATTTCAGTATTTTCCTACCTGACAGGTTTTTTAATATAAATTCTCTACCAGAACAATGCATCTAGTGATGTTGTCTTACCAATAGGAGTCCTGGTTCAGTCTCTCTACCTCCACCTACTTGCAAAAGACTTCTGAAGCCCTTTTCAGTAGATAGTATTATTTTTAAAAGTCCTTCCTTTTCAGTGATGGCTGTAGCTAACAAGTAAGGCAAGTTTTAATTTCTTCTGGAAAGTGAAGTACAAGCACAAGCAGAGAATGCCACAGAGCAAGGTTTCCTTCTTTTTATTCCCTTCAACAGTGTCCTGGTTTAGTATTGCCTCTTGTTTTGGAGAGGATACAGAGGTATGCTGCTCTCTTTGCTTAGTGTGACTTGCTTCATTCCTTGCTTATGCGTGTCCTGAATGAGCCAGCTTGGTATTTGGGCACAAGGAGACTGATAGAAAATAAAGGCTGTTTTCTATCAGTATGATCACTGGGGTAGGACTGAATGTTTTTGAATGCAGTAATAGTTACTTTCTCTGGAATTCTCAAAGCTTTTCGGAATTCTTCTAATGCTGTCAGGAGAACAAAAAGGTAGGTGTTCTTTTTTGCCCCATTCTTATGTTTAGGGAAACAAGAATAGAAAAGTTATTGAACATTTAGAAATCCTGAACTTCAAACTGCCACATAAATATCTTGATCTGTCTGGTCTGTGATAGTTATCTAGAAAGACTAAGACTAGCTCCTGGTACTTCTTCTGCAGCTTAAGACTGCATACTGAGATGATCCAGCTGCTCAATACAGCAAAAAAAAATAGCTTCATAGGAAAATAAAATAGGTAGGGATGGAGAAGGGTGGGGGAGCTGAACTGTCTCACTGTGCAGTCAGGCAAGCATGGAGCTAGTGCAAATGAAGAAGAGAATAGGGTGTTTTGGTATCATTTGGCCCTATGATCACCTCCTTTGTATGGCTGTGGTGTAGCTTATGTAGCTGCACTCCTATGGTACAAACCATTCTTCTTTCCTGACTCCCTGACTGTGACCCAGGACAGGTTCTTCCTTCCCACTTCTAGCAAGTGTGTCAAATGCCTGCTGTACCTGTTGTGTGCTGTTGTTCAACCGAACAAGTGGGGGTTAATGTACAGCACTGCCAGTGAGCCCAACCCTGGTGGCCATGCTGGAAGAAAGTACTTTAACATGACTAATCTTTAGATAACTGCATGCTAAGTGGATAACATAAGAAAAAAAACCCCAAACAAACAAACAAAAAGAAAAAAAAAACAAAAAAAAAAAACAAAAACCCAACCAAACAAAAAAATCCCAAAACAATAAATTAAAACTTCTTATTCTATGTTTATTTTAAATCTCTGAAAAGGCAAATACATGTCTCTCTTCTCTCTTGGCAGAACCAGCTCCTTGCGAAAGGCTTGCTGTTTATAGAGGAGAAGGTTAAACTGTATGAAGGCAAGTACAGTAAGAAACCCATTTTGGAAGGGAGTTGTGCTTTGGTGTTTGGTCAGACAAGATGATTTTCATGTCTAGAAAGTGTGCAGCCTGTGCTGATACTGTCTTAGGGTGTCACACAACTTCTTGGGAGCTGGGTTGCACTGGAAACCTTCTGAGGCTTAAGGAATCTTGAGCTGTTTGAACAGCCATGTAGCTGCAACACTCCCACCAGCCATGTCTTTAAGAGCAGGAATGTGAGTCTTGTGAGGTAGATGAACCTGGGCTCAAAGCAGTTCTAGGCTAGCCTTGGATCCTCTTACAAAGCTGCTGGGAGCTGCCTTCTGCCTTTCACATCTCAATGTGATTTGCAGCTCAAGGCAAACCCAATTTTGGTTGCTGTGTCATGCTTTTGAGAGCTGAACTAACAGACTATAAGTAAATATAAATGGAATAGTCACTTATGTGGGAACGAAATCCTTCAGGAAAGAAGGTAATCACACATGAAGTTCTGTTCAGACTCCTTGGGTACAGACACTTGCTACTGCAGAGCATGTGAACAAAGACCAGCATGGCACAGCAGCTCTGTGTTGCATGTGTGGAGAATTAGTCACATTTATTAGCAGTTTGCTCAAGCAGAGTGAGCTGTCTTGAGCATGTTTCTTTATTCAAAACCAGGCTGCTGTTTGATTTGACCCACTTTTGTAGCCTGTATGGAAGATCCCTTGCTAATCACCAACCTGATATATCTGGGTCATTAAATACCAAGAGACACTTTGATTGTTGGTGCTGGATTTCTCTGCACAGTTCTTCACCAAGTGCCTTCTCCACCCAGGCAGAAGGCTGTAGGTTTTGGACCCTGAGGAAGCTGTGCAGTTGCCAGCCTCCTGTTTGGTGGGTGCTGCTTTGGCACTGGCCTTGTAAGGGGGAAAAGAGGCAGGCTCATGTGTTTTCCCCAATGTGGGTTTGTGTCGTGCCACTGCCAGTTCTTCTGAACAAGTGCTGCCCAGCTTATCATGGGTTCTGTTTTCTGTATTAATGTAAAGCTATTCCAATATCTGTTTTAGCATTATGAAAATTGAGTTCCAGTCTGTCATAATCTACGAGCTGCCTTGGAGTAGTTTACAGCTGCTCGAGATGGAGTTGCACAGGCAAACAGCAAAACCCTCTTCCTATGCCTCTTGTATTTTTTGTCTCTAGTTTGAAGTGACACGAACCACTTTGTGCCACTGGAGACACTGTGTGCAGGCTGGCATCTCAGCAGGGGATGACTCATGGGTACCTTTTTTTCAGAATGTGTAGGTTTGTTGCAAGTTTTGTGGTCCCAGTAAAAAGAACTTCTTGTACACCCTTCTTGGTTAGCTCTGTCTTCCTGGAAAATTTCCACTGTCCCAGGACTTGGAGATGGAATCATGTCCTGCTGCCGGGCATGGCAATGCTTTACTGTGCCTTCTCTTCAAATCACATCGTATTTTAACATGATTTTTCTTCAAACAGTCTGTCAGAATCTCTTTCAATACCTGTAGGATTTATGTTTTCTTGAAGAAGCAAACCATTCCCCCTTTGCCTTCAGAAGAAGTGCTCTATGACATTTTATCCTGGCTCCACACACCAAAGTGTTGCAGTCCTGAGGAGGAGGCAGAAGAGGCAAAAATGTAAACATTCAAGAGGTCTCCTTCCTGTTGTCTTTCTCACATTTGTCAGTTTCTAGCAACGGGTAGCTGTTATGGGGATGTTGGGCTGGTGATCACCTGCCTGCAATTCCAGTTTTGAAGCCAGTATCATACCTGACACAGTGAATTGTCCCTCTGGAACCTGCATTTACTGGTGGGCTCTCTGCCCAAAAGGGATTGTCTGCAGGATATGGTTGGTCCTGCTGACTCTCTGGCCATGTCCTAAGCAGCACAACCCATGGGCAAGCACAGTGAAAGCCTGTGTGGACATCTCCAGGCAGGGAAAGCACTTCATTACACAGTGATAAGGTGGCTCCTTTGAGTTGCAATTTTGTGCGTGTTCTAGTTCCTCATGTGGACCTTTAGTCCCTTTGAGGCAGAGTCTTCAAAACTGTCCTGAGCAGCTGTCTTCCATTACTGCTTCTTGAGTCTTGACTGCTTGTGAGCTCCAGCTTGTGGGTCCACAGAAGGTATAATAGAAAACAATTTTGCTTGGGTCTGTACTTGAATTTCTGTGGAATGTATCTAAAACTTGAAAAAAAAATTGCAAACCTTTGGCATGAGAAAAATCTAAAATACTTGGATGCTTTGGGCTCGAATGCTGAGGAACAGACAACTTTGTAAGTGAAACCTATGAGCATAGCTTAAAATATCTATTCAAATTATTGTGTTCAATAAAGCATTTTTTTGTTATTAATAGGCTTTGGACCACAGTTGTATTCCTCTTACAGGAGTCATGAGTTGTATAACTTAGTTTGCTTTAATTTTAGTATCTGGGGATGCTTGTTTGAGATGGAGCCATATGATGGGTGCCACGAGAGGATTTCATTTGGGAGCCTCCCCAGGGTTTGAGAGAAGCACTGTGGTTTTGTGGCTCATCAGAGTCCTGACTGTTGTGTCTGTGCTTGCGAGTGGGGAGATGCCAGATGGGGCTCAGCTCCTGTAAATGGTCTCCCTGACTCAGCTGATGGAGAATGGTTGATGTTGGCTGTGACCTACTGGCTTTCAGATGCAACTGCTGATGTTAGGTTGTGCTCTCACACTAGTTGAGTGTGTTAACTTGTGAGCTGTGTGATTATACAGTCCTTTGCTGTGGAGTTAAAGCCTTCAGTTGAAGAGGGGATTCACTCTTTTGTTGGATTTGGTCTGCGTTTTGCCCAGATCTGTCTTCTTTGCAGTGACTGACAGATTAATTTATGGTCACAGCCTTATGTCTCTGGCAGTTAAGGCAAAGTTTAGCTGAGTGGCATCCAGTTTTTGGCAGAAATTGTGAATATGGGGGGTGGAGATGTATCTCTTATTTAAGAATTAGAAAGCAGTGGTAAAATTCAACTTGATTTTAGCATCCCTGTCACTAAACCTAATGCTTCTTCTTGCTCTTGCTCTGTTTTCACAGGTGAGGATCGCATTGATGTCCTGTCTGAAATCTGGGATCACTATTTCACAGAGACTCTCCCTACACTCCAGGCAATATTCTACCCAGTCCAGGTAATCTTAATTATAAATTAGTCTTCAGACAGGCGAGGCAATGTATCTGCAATGTTTAATAATGGCACATGGAAACTTCTATCCCAGCAGCACTGTTGGGCCTGTGGCTAAACAGGTCTCAGAAGGTTTAAACTAAATCTGGATGCAGAATTTGCCCAAGTCAGCATTAACTGTGTAAGAAGGATGGCTAAGATCTGCTGGTCAAGCAGTGTGCCCTCTGTCTGTGGTTAGCTAAGCTTGAACACTGAAACTGGACTGTATCTTGTCTAGACTGAATCTCTGGGCTATTTGCATTTATAGTTCTTCCATTTTTAAACACCTGGGACTGCTGGTGCAGATGACAGCTTGTCTTCAGAGGAACAGATTTGAAAGACCAGATCAGGAGCAAATGTGTTTAACTCACTAGGGGGACAAGTAAATCTACGGGTAGAGGATGAATGAACAACTTTATGTAAGACCTGTTTACACTGGTATTTTGAAGGCTGAGTATGCCATCACAAGTGCTGAGCTGTATCATTTTGTAAATGTAGTTTTAGTCGGGGTTTCCACATGAGCAATCTAATTAACTTCCCAGCCTTTTTTGATCTTCTCTTTCATGAGAGGAAAAGAAAAATGCACCTCATGAAGAGACTGACATTCTTGGAAATACTAGCCTCCTCCTCTTGACTTTTGCCTTTTCCACGAGACATACTTTAGAGAGCCTTTTAATATTATTTTTTCCCCTTGTATTATTTTAAAGGCAGCAGGTAAAGCTCAAAGGTTGCCTTTTTCCTCTAATCATAGAATCATAGAAACATAGATATTAGGGGTTGGAAGGGATCTAGAAGATCATCTAGTCCAACCCCCCTGCCTGAACAGGATCACCTAGACCAAGTCACCCAGGAACAGATCCAGGCGTCTCTTAAGTGTCTCCAGAGATGGAGACTCCACAACCCCCCTGGGCAGCCTGTTCCAGAGCTCTGTCACCCTCACTGAATTAAAGTTCTTTCTTGTGTTGACCCTAAACCTCTTGTGCTCCAACTTGCACCCATTGCCTCTCGTCCTGTCATTGGATGACATTGAGAAAAGTCTGGCTCCATCCTCTCTACACTCACCCTTAACATATTGATAGACATTAATGAGGTCCCTCCTCAGTCTCCTCTTCTCTAGGCTAAAGAGCCCCAGCTCTCTCAGCCTCTCCTCATAAGGGAGATGCTCCACTCCCCTAATCATCTTGGTGGCCCTGCGTTGGACTCTCTCCAGCAAATCTCTATCTTTTCTGAACTGGGGTGTCCAAAACTGGACACAGTACTCGAGGTGGGGTCTCACCAGTGCAGAGTAGAGGGGGAGGAGAACCTCTCTTGACCTACTGGCCACACTTCTCTTAATGCATCCCAGGATGCCATTGGCCTTCTTGGCCACGAGGGCACATTGTTGGCTCATGGTCATCCCCCTGTCCACCAGGACCCCCAGGTCTCTTTCTCCAGAGCTGCTCTCTAGTACATCAGCCCCCAGCCTGTACTGATCCATGGAGTTGTTGTGCCCCAGATGCAGCACCTTACACTTGCTCTTATTAAATTGCATTAAATTTCTCCCTGCCCAGCTCTCCAGCCTGTCCAGGTCTCTCTGGATGGCAGCACAGCCTGCTGCTGTGTCAGCCACTCCTCCCAGTTTGGTGTCATCAGCAAACTTGCTGAGGGTGCTCTCTACCCCCTCATCCAGGTCATTGATGAATATATTGAATAATACTGGACCCAGCACTGACCCTTGGGGGACTCCACTAGTCACAGGCCTCCAGCCAGACTCTGCTCCACTGACCACAACTCTCTGAGATCTATTCTTCAACCACTTCCCAATCCACCTTATTACACTGCAACTAAAGCCACACTTCTCAAGCTTGGCTGTGAGGATCCCATGGGATACAGTATCAAAAGCCTTGCTGAAGTCAAGTTTAATGCTGTTAAAGTTGGCATTGCCTAAAAGAGGAAGGACTTCTGCAAAGACAGACACTAACCTTTCCACTGTGTTTATTTTTATTCTTTCCTTGCTGCAGATGCTTAAAGGTAGGTGTTTGGCAGGTAAACGTGCACAATTATAATATTCTCTCTTTCTCTCCTTTTGCAACTGATTCTCACTCAGTGAGTGACCTGACTGAGAATTGACTGAAGCAGGGGTTTGCCTGCACAGCAACTATCTGTGCACCATGGAAACAGCTGAGCTAGCGGTGTGAAATACCCACCGATGCTAATAATTCTGACACTTCTCAGAGAAATCTACTTCCCTGCTACTCCAATGAGAAAGTGAACAAAAGCTGCTGCATGGTGGGTGCAGCTTTTGGAAGTAAACTTCCATGGTAGTGGTGAAAGCATGGCATGATGAGATTCTTTGAAAGTACAGCTTCTGATCGTATTTTTCTTGTCACAGTATCTGAGTCACAACTATTTCATAGACGCTGTGAAATTAGAGAAGTATTGCAGTTTTGTGGATGAGGAACTGAAAGATAACAAGCAGCCTGTTTAAAGCTGTGTAGGCACCTGAGTTCTACACAAATGTATGGATTTAAACTGCTTAAATATCCTAAAGACTTTGTGTAAGCTGCCCTGAGCTATAGCAGAGAGAGTTGCTGGTGCAGCAAAAAATAAGAAATTGCTCTTATCCCTAATAATGACCTAATATCAAGATCGGGGTCTTCCTACAAAGAGGCAACTGTATGTACCTGTTTATACAGTGTTCACCACATGTGAAGAGAGCTCATCTAACAGATCTCTTTCACCAAGCTGCAGCTCTTCGTGCACTACTCTGATAGATGGGGAAGTCAACTGGTTGTTGGTTCCCCATCCTTTGCAGCAAATGTCAACACGATTATGAAGTTGTGCTCTTCTGCAATCCCAGTGACTGCCCATTCAGAATGAAAGTAATTCAGCCAAACCTGTGAGTGTATGTTACTGAAGGTAGTAACTGGAAGTAACTTCCTGTCTCGGCTAAGTTTAAACCCGAGGTTCATAGCTGTTGCAGAAACATGACCTTTAAGCAGCCAAGTTGGTTAAATTGCTGTACAGAGGGCAACTATGTAAACAGGTCACTGGCTTTTGTGTAGTTGCAGCCCTTGATGTAACTACTTGGTGTGGAAACAGAATAGCAAATCTTGTTTTGTTTGTCACAGCAGGATGTTTTGAAATGATGTATGAAGTTAATGGGACTAAAGTGCATGACATAAATAAGAAGTGTACAGCTGCTGAAATACAGTGTAGAGATATGTACTGGTCTTTTCTGCACCTCTGTGTTTCTAAACTCATAGCCATGGTCTAAAACAGCCAAGTGCTTTCATTATGGCCAAGCTGCCTCCAGACTATTTGCTTTAATTTGTGTTTCCGTATTGATGATGCTGCTAATTACGACATTAAACCCATTATGAATTAATGATTAACTGCTGTTAATTCTTTTCAGCTAAGTATTTGCCACGCTGAGTGTATTATGGAGACCATAAAATGGTTTCCAGACAGACTGTGGAGCAGAGATTAACATGCTGAGAAGATGGGGAAACTCTTCAGCTGGAAAGTGCTGGGCAGGGCTGGGAAGAAAATTTCTGCTGTTAAGTTGCAGTGGAGCAAGAGAAAGTTGTACAGACATTAAGCAAAGCCGAGAGAAAGGCAGTAACACCAGAATGCCAAATGGACTCCAATTGTATTTAAATATGCTGAGAGATGTTATAATGTCTTCACCTGTTAGTCCTGCTTGCTTGTGGTGTTGATGTAAAACATTAGGAGGACACAGAGAGCTTTGCAGTGGAAATCAAAGCTGGTTGTTTTTTTCAGATGGTATTTTGTATAAGCACTCATGATAGCTTTGCTCTAGCCTAAATCCTAAGATCTGTAATGGGCTGAATTGTGGACTTCTGTCATATTATCAGTATCCAAAGTGCTGAGTAAAATGAGGATCCCACACAGACCAGAGGCAGGTTTAAGAATACTCTGTACCAACCTCTTTCCCTACCAAACACTCTGGTTTCTCAGCTCTGAGTAGTAAGCATATAAGCGGCATCTGTCCTGGGCTTTGGGTGTTTGTAACCAAATTGTATGGCTGTTGGGTTTCATTAATATGGTGTATTTTGGTGAAATGCAGGCCCATTTTTGGCTTCACTCCAAACCTACTGGTGCCTCGGATGAGGTGTTACTCATTTCAGAATTTCTGTGGGACAGAGACCAAGAGGGAAGAGATCAAAGAAATACCATGCCTAACCTGAGCAGCTGGGGGGTGAAGGGGTGGGGGAGGTGGTGGTGTTGCCACAGCTGGCAGGATTAGACCCTTTCTGTCTGTGTGCATGTGTGTTGGTGCAATGCTGACATGCCCCTTTATCAACTCTTGGATTTTGCCTTCTATGATTTTTTAGGGTCAGGAGTTGACTATCCGTCAGATTGCTCTTCTTGGCTTCAGAGACTTGGTCTTGCTAAAAGTAAAGTTGGAAGATATTCTTCCCCTAGTCCAGACAAAGCTCCCAGCTTCCATTGTCCAGATGCTGTTAATTCTGCAGGTAGGGAGCCTCTGTTGCATATCTTGACCTCATAAAACTAATATGAACCCTGAAAATGTGAGCAGGGAGGGTTGAAGGTGTGATGAAGGGGAAGTTACATGTGTCCATCTGGGAGAAAAATGTAGAAATGAGAGCAGAATTTAGATGTCCTGGGCCAGGTAAGGATGTTTCTGTGAAAGGGCTGGGTTCTGCTCTTTGGTATTTGTCTTTTCCTTGATACGTCTCCTCCACATCTAGGAACACTCTTATTTTCACGTACATTTTTGTCTCTCAGCTTTTGTGAATGTGTTTTTGAGCCATAGTTCTCCTGGTTTCTCAGCTTTGCAATGACAGAGTGAGTCTCCATCACAGTGGATTGTGGAATTTTAACAAGCTGTGGCTTCTGGTTGCCTCTTCCAGCATCTTGGCTGTTTGGGATGCTGGGCAGTGCCCATGAGAGGAGGAATCCCTTTTGGCAGTAGGCAAAATGCTATATATCTTCCAAAGGCCTCTTCCAAGAGAACTCAGGCCTTCTGTGGGGACTATCCTCTTTATCCAGACCTCAAGAGAATATTTTCCAAGCATGCCAAATACAGGGCAATATACCAGCTGTTTGATCTTTTTATATCACCCAGCCTGACAGTCCTGCAAAATACCACGTAACAGGTGGCTGTTCGGCTTCCTCTCACTTTCATTTCTTCTCCAGTATACCTTATAGTAAGTGGTGGGGAATTAAACTTTCTGAAGTACAATCAACATTGTGAAGTAGCTTAGTGGGTGTTTCGGTGGGAGTTCTCATTCTGATGTTCCCAGTGATGCAGACTGTAATAGGAGGAGTTACTGAAGTGCTATCTTCTGCTCAATTGCACTGAAATATTTAATAAAAGAATCTTGAGGGCAAAGACTTTCAAAACATTGTATTTAAGACAGAAAAGCTTATTGAGGCTTTTCAGGAAGTGAAGTCTGTGAATGGTTTCTGAAATTACTGTTAAGTTGGTTGGTGTTATCTACCATCTTCCCAGCTGTAAGCTGATCTACAGAGCGTGCTTTTCCTGCAGCCCTGCCTAGGAAAAGAGCTTTGTCCAAGGGGGCTTTAAGGCTTTTCTACAAAGAGCCATTTCCTGGTAGAACTGCTCTAGTAGAATTATATTGCTGTAGTTATAATTATAGCGATAATTACAAATCCTCAGTGTGATTGAGCCTTGTACCTGCCTGTCTCTTGGTCAGAAAAAAATACAGCTGCTTCATGTTGTGGGTATGACTTGAACAAGGATGTTGACCAGAATGGCATATGAACCTCCATTTAGGCAGATCAGCTGAGCTCCCCCAGTAGCCTACCAATATAAGTGGGATATTCCAGTTCAGAGATATTTGACAGACCTCAGATTTTACTCAAAAACTTTCATCAAAACTATATAAGGGTAATACTGAGGCTTTTTGTGTTTGAATTTCAGAGTGTCCATGAGCCTACTGGCCCCAGTGAAGGCTACCTACAGCTGGAAGAACTGGTGAAGCAGGTGGTATCGCCGTACTTGGGTTTGTGTGAGGATCACAGCTTCTCTGGTAGCACCTGCTTGCTTGGTGAGACATATACATCATACAGAAGCTCTAGTTGGGGTTGGTTAATGTGAAGCAGTGCATGTCTGTGCTAGAAAAGGAGACAGTGACTCCACGAGAAATGGAAGTCAAAGGCTAAGAACCCTTGAGAAAGTCCTGATTAATATGCTTCTAAATGTAGACTTTTGTGATGGGCTTTTTGTTTTCCACGGCCAAGTGAACTATTACCGACCCATTATTATGCACTCTGGAAGACTCTTTAGTCCATGCCTGACATACTGCTCTTACCCTCATAAAAGACTGCACCTTGGCCTTTGCTCTCTGCAATCTGTCCCTGCCTGCTAGGCCACTTCAGCTGCCTGGATCCCCAAGCTCACTGCCGATCAGCCAGCCTTTGCAAACAGCATAACTGTTAGATTTTCATTCTGAGGGATTACAGGGTATTCTTTTATGGAGTCCTCCTTCCATCTCAGGACTCTGTTTAAAAAAAAAAAAAAAAAAACAAAAAAAAAAAAAGCTTTATATAAGTAGGTCCAGGTGAAAGACCCAGTGTCTTACTTCAGGAAGATGGTGCTTATCATTGAAAACTTATCCACACATGCTCCAGGATCTCTGCTTACAGTTGTGGCCATCCAAAAGAACCTTAGAAATGGGTGTAGTGGTACTGATTTGATAGTCAAGAAGATTGAAATAGAATAAGTGAAAAAAAAAAAGCTCATCTCCCTCTATTTTTATAAGCTCTCTAGCCTTTGCTTCAATGCAAACTGTAGCAATCTGGAGACACAACCTGTCCTGTACTACACCTTAAGCAGTATAAGGAAAAGATGGTCTTACCAGGAATTCTTAAAAGAAGGACTTAACCAGGATTCAGACAGTCTGTGCCTGTAACAAACTCATGGCATACCTTTAGGCAAACTATGGCTTGGGGTTTGTATTCTTACAGTTGTTGAGCAATTAATTATCTTTTATGCAAGTGAGCATGGTTATGAAGTTCAGCATTGATTTGCATTCCTGATTCTGAGGCAAAATCTTCACCACACTCCACTGTGAATGTTGAGCTTTGATAAATGTAGTTGTTTTGCTGTTGGTGGACATATGCATGCTGCTGTCATGGTTTGGAAAGTAAAAACTGTTTGAAAGCCTGACCTGTACTGAAGTTTCCAGCCATCCTCAATTTCTGCCAGTTGAAAAAGTGTCATTAAAAAAAACCAAACCACTTCGGCTTTGTAAAATTTAAGTGCCTTAAAATAATTGTATTTACTTTTATTTTAGCTGTCATTTATTTGTGTTTATTTCCAAGGCGGCCTTTTGCTCCACCCTGTGCTGACTGGGAGGGAGGAAAGAACAAACTTGTGTTTGTATTACATGGTGTTGACAGCAGAGCAGCACTTCTCTTCAAATAATCTTGGTGTTTCCAAAGTGCTGCTGTGGTACTGGCTTCTTAACTCCACTTCTAATCAAGCTTCTTTCTTTTCCTCTCTCCCTCTTTCTATCACTTTTTTGCTTTCTCAGAACCAGTTTCTTCTCTTACTGGGCAGCCTGTAAAGATGATGAAGCCCAGTAAGAAGATGATGAAGCCCTGTTGTAGCTTTTTGGAAATGTGCTGTTGTTCTTTGTTCTTGATGTTCTGTCGAGGCCAAACCACCCTTTGGGCTGAAGCTTTCAAGATAAATGACTATAGAGAAACACAACTGAAAGTGTCTGACGTCAGCTGTGAATACACATAAGGCTTCAGCCTGCAAGGCTGTGTCTCAAACGATTTAAAATGAGAGAGAAGTGCAGTAGGGATTCATGTGAAAGGGACAGGACAGGGCATAGAGGGGATTTGTAGTGGGCAGGGTCCCCACCTGCTCTTCTATTACCACCCTTCTTTCTTTGCCTACATAAATTAGCCACAGACTGCATGGTAAGGAATGGAGCTTGCTGGAAAAAAAGATCCAGTTGTCTAAGAAGCAATGTTTAAATTGGGAATAGAGAAGAAAGGAAAACATTTACTCTAATCCCCCCCATGTATTAAAGCTACCAACACTTCTGACGAGTTTGCTTGCAAAAAAGGCCTTAAAAACACCTCCCCATTTATGTTGCTGGCCATAACACACCAAAATAGAAATAACATCTTGAGTTAAACTATGCATGACAACTCCCTTAAGAGACTGTCTTTTGTGGCCAAGAAAGTAAAGAGACAAAAGTAAAGCACTAAATGAAGGTTCAGAGTTTAGCCTCATTTTTACCTGGTTCTCATAAAGGACTGCAATCTTGTTGCACAAAAACAATCTGTGGATATTTTTTTCCACAAAAGTCATGTCCTGATGCCCTCCAGTTTGCTGTGGCTTAAGCTGGAGATAACACCTAAAGAGTATATTTACCATAATTTGCCTCAAAAAATATTTTGCAGTGCTCTTAAGCATGAAATGAGCCATTTTGAATGAATGTGTTGCTGGCAGCAGTGGGGTGAAGTGTTATCATAGCTTAGCTGCTGCCGGTGCTGGAGCTTTGGCTGCTCACCCCTTCCTCCCTGCAACAATATAGTTTATTTTCTGCTCTTCTTCCCAACACAAGCTTCCAAAACTCTTCTATAACCTTCAGTGATAAGTTCTTTCTTTGCTTTTTATTACTCTTGTCTCTTACACTCTGCAGTCTGAGTGGAAATATTTTATATGGTTTAAAGACTTCTGACTTTAGGAAACAAGACCCTGCACTCTAAGGAATTTGTGAGAAGTGAGAAACTGAGAGATAGGGGATAACTTGATAAGTTGCTTTGGGGATAGATGACCTGAGGTGTTTAACACCACGTGGCAGTGCTGTACAGTGGTGAAAGAGAGCACTTGAAAGTGAGTGATTCCACTGGCTAGGGAGGTGAATCCAGGAAGCCAAGGAACAAACTCAGACCCCTCCTTTTCTTAGAGCTTTCAGTGTCAGAATTGAAATGGTGCCTCATGGTACAGGGCTGGGGACTGCACATCATATTTGAGTTTTAACTCAAGCGGTTTTTCCCCCCTTAATCTTTTTGCCAAGCAGATCATAGACCCTGCACCCATCAATTCTGTGTCACTGCCTTCACCTGTGCTCTGCAAGTGTGGCCTTCCTCTTCCTGCGCCTTTCCCCTCGAGCTGTTGTGTTGCTGGGCACTTTTAGGTGTTTTCAGTGTCTAGACTCAAAACCAGATACGTTTTAACGTGGACGGACTGTTCTTTTTTCATGCATAATTTAAAAAACAAACAAACAAAAACTGAACAGTGGGATAATGCCCAATGCTTTGAGCAATGCTTTGCCTATGCCCTATTGACTCATCTTACTTCCTTTGTCTCTTCCAGAGAGACGGTACTCCAGATCCCGCCCTAAGACTGGTGTGCTGAATTACTCCTCTCATGTGGTGACAACCTGGCAGCCCAGCGAGATGGCCCTGACCCCACTGACAGAGCAGGAGGGTGAGGCTTACCTGGAGAAATGTGGTAGCATCCGTCGCCACACTGTGGCCAGTGCTCACTCAGATATACAGCTCTTGAAAATGGCCTCCATGATGCACACAGGAATGGTGATTGAGGAGTCGGACAGCACTGAGAAACACCTCCTCCTTCAGCCCAGTTTTAACCACAGGCAGTGCTCCAGTGAGCCCAGTATTGCTGATGGGCCAGAGGTAGTCGTGGCAGCAGGTAGGCAGGACTCTGTAGAGCTGAACTGCACATTGGTCGTCTAGAAGATGTCTTGCTGAGGAGAACTATATACACTAAGCTGGACAAAGGGTTGTATCATCCCTTCTGGGGAAGAAAAGAAATATTCGAGTTTCATGCTTGTCATTGAAATGGCCCTCATGGGATCTTATGTCTCTTTGAGAATGCTCTCTAGGTTTGTTTTTTCTACCTGCCTGGGATGATTGTTGATGGAGGTCCCAGACTGCTTCCAAATGAGCACTGAGGGCTGCAAAGGTTTCACTGTTGAACAGCACGGTCTACCTTCTGTAAAATTTCTTCCTATACTAGTCTAAACCCTTCGTCCTCAGATTTCCTTCTGTTCCTTTGGAATAATATAAATTAGCCTCTTTTTGCTTTTCTCCATCTTTCCCAGCTTTATGCTGCTTGTTTGCTCTCTGTCCCTGAAGCAAAGAGCCCTGTGCTAAATGTTCTTTTTGCTTCTGGAGTGGCGATGGCTGAGGGCTGCATTTTTTTCTTTTAAAAGAAGTTGAACTCAGGGATGAAACCATTCACATCCTGTTGAAAGATCTGCTCAGGTGGCTTGTGAGTATAGGAGATCCTTCCCTTTGTCTCTCATGGGCATGTATGAAAAGTCCAAATGCAAACAAATCAGACTACCCCATGCTCCCTAATTCCCAGACCTGAAGAGAACTGAGTATACATGGAGTCCCAGCTGAGTACTTCAAGTACTTTACTTGATTCCAGTCATATCTTTGGGATGGTGGTGTAAATAGGGACAAAATGCAGTCCTGAGCATCCTGCCATTTGGCATCAAATTGCTCTCAGAGTTTTTTGGTGGTAGCAGGGCTACAATGAAAGAAGTCTAAATGGATCCCTTTGGGAAGAAGATGCTGGACGGAGTCTACACTTGTGTGGGAGACATAAAAGTACGTCTCATCGCTGGGCCATCAGGAGTCCAGGTCAGGAGGTGATGGAAAGAGTTTCATCCTTGGGCTGCTCTGGTACTTTTAGCACTTGCAGTTTTTGTGAGACCAGAGATAACCGGTGGGGTGTAGAAAGGAGTCCTACCTTGGTGGCATATTCATGAAGTACTCCTGACCTCCAGTGGTATCTAACTCAGCACAGTGTTTCTTTTAAGATAAAGCAA
>VYZU01058929.1:0-63153 GCA_013401355.1 Ceyx cyanopectus
AATAATAATAATATATAATAATATCAATTAATATTATCTTCTTTGCTTTAGATGGTCCCAGGAAGTTTGTCTTTTAGGGTTTCTCCTACGATTGCTGTAAATAACAGAGGACTTGGAGGAGCTGATGGGGCCATACCTTACTTTCTTGAACAGTAAGCGTGCCACCAAACCTTCCCCAGGAAACAGCAATTGTAACCGAGCCTTCCAGCAAAATTTCACAGGGCTTTCTTCCCCAGCAGGATAAAATTAGCTGAGCTCTCTTGAGATGACAGCTAAGAACTCCAGCTTCCCTCAGATGACCTCAATGGAGTCATTTGTTGCTTAAATGACAGACAAACGCAGTAATTAGGTCTATTTAGTAAAGGGGAGGTGAAAGGTCAAACTACTGGGCAAACTGTCTCCACCGCTTGACTTGGTGACCAAGCCGGGGATTTGCAGGAGGTAATGTTTGTACAACAACCTGACACGGGCAGCAGCCCGACAGCAGGTCCCTGCTCGGCGGCGGAGGCTCCCGCTCGTGTTCAGAGCCTGAAATCCCCCCCATTTCTACTAATAAAATCCTGAACTCGCTCATTTGTGTCATAAGAGATTAGACCCAGAGGAAGGAAGAGCTGATGAAAAGACGGGCGATTGTATTACCGGGTTTGTAGGTGGGGTAATCAAAAGGGGGATTGGTGGAGCGGGGTGAGGAGACTTGGGCTGAGTTAAGTGGGAAATTACCGACCTTTCCCACTTGGTTTCCCTCTTCCTCCCCAGCAGTGCTGCCTTCTGTTCCCTTGGCTTGTTTGTTTTCTGAGCTCGGTCGTGCTTTGTGTGAACAAGCCGACANCATAGAGAGGTGGTAGAAGGTGACCAATGCTTTGGTTTTGAGTGAAACCAGCCAGGAGTGCTCCTTATCAGTAGCACTGGGCTAGTTGCCTACCAAAGTGATCCATTTCTGGGTGTTTCTCTGAGTTTCATTTAGGTTCCCCTGCCATGATATGCTTCTGTACCTGGGCTAGGTGAGAATGGTGCTTAGGAGTCATGAAGGTGAGCCAGGACCCCCCTGTGGTCCATCACTGTGGCGGTTGCTGCTCTAAAGTTCACTTGGATGCTCTGGCATTTCCCTCCGTGCCTTGCCTCCCTCACACCCCTTCCACCTGAGCCCCTGCTCATCTCCTCCAGACCCCACTGTAAAGCTCCCTTCCCTTGTGAGGCCTCTTAACCCCTGTCTGCGGGGCCCCATGAAGAGGTGGCAGTGATGCTGCTGAGAGAGAGGGTCACGAAGAGCCGACATGAGAGTGAAAAGAAAATTAGAAAACAAACAGAGGGGAGGTGGAAACGCGCCCGCCCTTGAAGTGCAAAGACAAAAACCCTCCCCCTCCCCTCACCGAAATGGGCTTATCTTCAAAAAAAAAGAACCCTTGCGATGATACAAGAAAGAACAGACTTCTCACACCTTGTCTTCGCTTCCCGGAGATCCTATCTGCCCAGAAGTGCCTGTGATCTCAGTCAGACCTCTCTACCTTGCCACTCTCCTTTTAAGTCTGTGGCAGCTGTTTTGCTAAGACAGAGACCTTCCCACTTCATCCTTCTCTCCCTCAGCGATGGCAAGGAAGACGACAGGCGGTGTTTCTGACGTGCTTGGGGAGAGGTAAATGTCATTCCAGAGCCTTTCTTTTGTATATTTTCTCGTGGGTGGATTAGTTTGTTTAAAGAGCATCTCCTATTTAACACCTCATTGAGCAAAAAACACGTACAGACAAGATTTTTTTAAACTGGCTGCTTATAATAAGCTTAAAGTGCATTTTGAGTACCTTCATCATTTGCTCAGTTTTCAGATATACTGGTTACACAGGAGTTGGGCTCTGGGTGAATCATGAAACTTATATGTTTTATAACAATATAATCCATATTTTTCCACTCTTTTTCTGTCCAAAAGCAGACAAATCCTGACATTCTGAATGAATATTCAGAGTGTGAGTGAAGAATCAAAAACTGGAAATAAGATTTGTAACACTGGTTTCTTCTCTGTAGGATCTGGTGGGAGTCCCATGGCTCCTCTGTTGGCATCAGCAGGAGGGATGTCCCTGAGCCAAGAGCATGGAGCAGCCCTTGTTCACACGACATGAGTCATTCCTGCAGCACAATGATAACACATTGCTTTTGCATTTCACTTCTCATTAGCCTCTGTAGTCAGCAGTGACCCCCTTCACCCTCCTCAAAGATGCTGGTGTTCTTTGAGGAGATTTCTCCATTCCCTATCTTCACAGCAGGTCCTCTCTAATGGGATTACATGGATGAAGTTGACTTTTATCATGAGATCTTTGAGTGTTTATGACCTTTCATTGGTCCTTCATGACACTCCTGAGAGAGAAGTGCCCAATTCAGCCTGATAACATTCCTCTGCTTCTCTTCTACCCTTCCTTCAGAAGTCTTTCCATCGGCCGCATGGGGACTGCCTGTGGGGTAAAGTCCAAATCTCTTCCCATAGAAGAAGTCTTTTTCACAGAGCAGGCAAAGCCATTTCTTCCTCAGGGAAGAATTAGCTGTAACGTCTGTCTCAAACCCTTCCAGCCCAATCAATTCTTCCTCTGTGCATTGTAGGTCACTGCAATTTCCTATGAACTCAAGGGGAGTTTTTCTTGGGAAAAACTTTTTTTTTTTTTCTGTAAGTTTTCCAACTGTTGATTGTCCCCAAGGAAAGTCAAATTATCCTCGAGCATTGTATCAGCAGATGTATGAAAAAGCTGATGTGTCACACAAGAAAAACCTGAACTGATCAGCTTCCTGCACTTCCTGGGCTGCAAACCTTAGAAAATAAGACCCAGATTATTTTTCTTCTAGCAGCAAAATGTTCAGTGTGAAACTAAACCATGACCTCTAGGACCTTGGAGGGCATCTGGGATTTGGTGACCTTGATGATACATCCTACTAGGGAGGGGAAGCCATTGTCCAAAACAAGAGCATTTCAGGGACCAGATTAAATTGTAACCATGTTCCAGGGAGCTTGCCAGGGAGGCTAATGGACTGATCTCATTCACCTTGATGTAAATCCAGAGTAGCTCCATGAAAGTCAATAGCACTACTCCTGGCTCTGTGCTGAGGTATCGCTGAGATCACAAATTACTAATGAAGGCAGAGTTAAAGGAACACGTGCCACACATGGAAAGCGAGGGTGTAGCAACAGCTCAGGTCCCAGGCTTTGGGTCTCAGAGGAAATAAAACTGGATTTAGAATTCAGGATTTTGGATTTGTTCTTCCACTGATTATTTGCTGAGTAAATCAGGAGTACTGATGCTAATTAATACTATTCCCACATGTAAAAGCAGACATCCAGCTAGGAGCTGTTACAGACCAGTGTTGTTTGTGGTGTGATTCTTCAGGGAGGGTGCAGAAGTGCTGTTGCAGGAGTGTCCTGGAGCAGCTGGAGAACATCATCATGATGTCATTTCAGGAGGGTGCTGAGAGCACACAGGCATTTACTGTGCAGCACTCAGCAAGGCAGACCTCACTCAGGCACCCAATCCTCCTCTCTCCAGGCTTAAACAAAGGGCTCTCACCTCCCTTAAGACCATTATATGTGTTCATTTACCTCTGACCAACTCAGGTGCCACATCTCAAGAGTGTATAGGAGCTGAGCTTTGTCTGAGCCTTTGGGGATGTGCTTCTCCTCCTTGCTGAGTCTTTCCCCTGGAGCTCTCCAGGGGTGTCTCCAACAGCCTGATTAAACTGAGGCAAGGATTTATCTTAAGTGTCTTGCACAGTAGGGAGGTTGGGGTTGGGCTCTTCTCCCAAGGAACAAATGACAGGACATGAGGAAACAACCTTAAGTTGCCCTAAGGGAGGAACAATTTCTTCCTCTCCAGTGTTGTCCAGGACTGGCCCAGGAGGGCTTTCCAAGCCATGGAGATGTGGTGCTGAGGAACATGGGTCAGTGGTGCCTTGGCAGTGCTGGGGGAACTGTTGAACTCCATGAGCTGAAAGGGCTTTTCAAACCAAAATGATTATACGATTCTAAGTGTAAAAAGAAAGGCAGAAGTAAGAAAAGAGCAGTGTCATGGACTTATTTTCTAAAAATTTAGCTAAACATGGTTAAAAAAAAAAAATGCTGTCAGAAGCCTGGACAGGATCCTTTCTTGGATGCACAGAAAAAATTCATTGTGAGGTCCCCAAGGATGGTTTCTCCCTGGTTTTAAATCTCATGCAAGAGAGGATAAATAGAAAGCCCCTTCCCCCTCCTCCCTTGACATGTCATTTGTGATTAAGGCACTATTCATCGCCCCTCGTCTTCCAAACCCTTTACTATTTATGGACCTGCTGTTTTTCCAGTGGTTGACACTAGCGTGCATTCAGCTCAGCTCTTCTCTCCCCATCCCATCCTGTTCCCCCTCTCCCCTCCCTAAAGGCATTTCTCCATTTCAGTAGAGAAACCACTAGTGACTGGAGTGTCTGTGACCTCTGGGCTGTCAAACTCCCACTAACTAAATAAAAGCAGCCCAAGAGGGAGAGAGTTGCCATAAATCACCTCCCGTGACAGAGACCACCTGGTATACGCTCACTGCACGGAGGTACCCAGCCCATTCCAGCTGCTGAGCTTGCACTTTCCCCGCATCTTTATGGACACCGTTGGAGAGATACATGGTGTTTACACAAGGAATGGAAATTTCAGTTTTACTGCATGTAACTGATTTCCTTGCCTTGTGGTGGGGCAAGCTCTTTGATTAGAGGAGCAGTGAGGCCCATCACGTCCCAGAGGTGTATAACGAGCCCTTTCCCAGGTGGGATGGGGTAAGGGGCTTGCAAGGTTTGGGCTCCTGCCCTGCTCATCCACATGAAAGCCTTTGCTACAGTCAGGGGAAGATGAATAGGCTCCTATCAGAGGAAAGCAAGGTCAGATACAGGTCTAGGCAGGCTTGGTTGTTGCCAGGGATGACATCTTCATTGTTCACCACTTTCTTGATCTACACCGAGGGCCCCCAGTTCATCATTCTCCATGTCAGGAGCAGCCTAAACTACCATGAAGCCTTCAGCTAATCTGAACAGCAACAGGGATCAACTGAAGGTGATGTGAAGATCACCTGAAGATCTGGGATCTGCCATTGCCAAGAGAGGGACTTTGTCTAGAGCCAGGTATGGCCATTGCCAAAGGTTTCAGGTTAGTCACACCACGTGGTCGGGAACAAAGTGGATTTGTGATTTGCCCCAGCCCTATACATCTGGTACAGTTGTTTTAAATTATTTCCAGCCAGGATTGCAAAGCTCATATATTAAGGCCTCTGAGTTTGTTATTAAGTAGCATCACCACTTTTTAAACAAAAAGATGTATAAACCAAGCAATGTTTATCAAAAAAAGACTTTCACTAACAACGAGGGACTTTTGTTGATGGTCTTCCATGAACAAAGAAATTTGGGGGGAAAGGGAGGGGGGAACCAAAAAGAGGCAAAGCAAAGGTCAGTGACATTAATCCTATGAAATTAAGTTTTTAAGTGGAGAAAGTAGGCTTAGATAAAGGTGATGCAGAAAGGAGGAGAATGATCATTTCACAGAGGCTTCTGAAATTTAAAAAAGAACACACACACAAAAAAGTGCTGTAGTTGAAATTAGTAACCAAGAGGTGTATGCACTTTCTTCTGATCACTGTTTTTCCTGACTGTAGAAATTTTAGAGCCATTTATTTTTTTATATTTTTTTCCCATTAGTATCTTGGATGAACAAGAGGCTGAAAGGGATTTCAGGACAGGAACATATTTTTCCATCTCGGAGGTTCCTGCAGCCAAAATGAAGCAAGGGGAACTCTGAAGCCAGCTGATACAGTAAAACCCTAGGACTGGGTGCACAATTATTTTTTTTCAGACTGGTTCCAAACCCAAATAACTCAGAGGAAAAGCAGTTTGGAAATAATTTAGGTGAGATCAGCCAGAAATGATGTTTTGCTTTTTCACGGAAAAGCAAAGCCAAAAATTAGAATTGCAGTGAATGAACCCATTCATGGTGAACCTGCTTGCTATGAAACCTCCTCTTCTAACCAAGTCCTGCTGACCCTTCACTCCACGTGCTGTGCCTGGTTTGCTTTTCCTGAGCTACCCTGGGGCTGATGCTCAGGGTGGCACCACAAATGGCTCAGCTCAAAGAGAAACAACAATCCCAGATTGTCCTTCTACTCTTTTCCAGCCCAGCCTTACTCCTATGGGGCTTTCAAACTCTCTGCACTTCCAGACCTCAAAAGAAGGGGAGGTGGAGAAGAAAAGCTAGAGAAGAGGCTGGAGAGAGATGGGCACTTTCCGTTTGGAAGCTGCTGGTCTGAAGTGCCCTGATATTTGAAAGTATCCACTCTCTATGCCCCTTTTCCTAAGACCAAGGTATCAACTGTACTTGAAGAGTGCCACAGGGCATCCCATGTGTTCTCCAAAATACAATAGAACTAAGAAAACCCACAGCCAGAGGAAGATCTCCCTTGTATTTGTTTTTTTCCAGAGGAGACCTATTGTTGCTGTTTGATGCCTGTGGACTGAGTGAGATCCAGATGCATCTGGCACTCGAGGTGAGCCATGGACACTTAGCAAATCCTCACTGCTGCATGCTTTGCACGGCTTGGTGACCAGCCTTTCACGTGTCTCCCTTGCCCTCCGGTCAGGACAGCAAGTTTGGTTTTTCCTGGAGCCCCTTCAGCTGTGGGATGCCAGCAAGCATGCCAGAAGGAGCAGATTCTCCAGTGACGTAAATGCAGTAATAGCACTTGTTAGTGGTATGCGTGCTCCCTGCCAGGCTAGGGGAGAGCAACTCAGCTTTTCTTCAGAACAGTGACTCTGTGTCCCCTCAGCATAAAAAAAAAAAAAAAAAAAAAGCAAAAAAAAAGCAAAGAAAGCCTGAGCCCTTTCCACAGGGTTTACCAAATCCACAAATTGAATTTAGGAGCGCTGCGTGTTCTCAGATAAGGGTTTGGTTTGCTCAACTTTACAGAGTTACATTTAATTGGGGTGCTCCGAGTAGCAAAAACTGAGAGGGCTCCATAAAGGCTTCGGCAGCCAGGACATTAATTGCATTATTTTCTTTACAGATAAATCTTATTTGGTGGAGCCGGCATCATCAGATAAAAAATAGATAAGATCAAACCTTGCCTTTAAATTCCAGATCTCCTTGGCCTGAGAAAATATGGAGATCAGATTACGGTGTAACTTTTAATGGGCTTCAGAGATTTCTACCCAAGCGGGATGATAAAAAATGTAGATCCTTCAAGATCCTGGAAGGAGCAGATACGCCGTATTTGTGCGGTAGTCAGCAGTTTCAGATAAGGAACAGAGGATATTTCAGGTCTGATTGCTGCTTCGCTGATGTTTTCCACATAAAAGCTGCACTCTCCTTCAGGAAAAGGGTTCAGGTCTCTTCAGCAAACATGAAAGCCAGCCCTTATACCCCGTCTAATTCTCCTTGTCGGCTTTGATCCAAAACATTCTTCTAAGCAGGAGAAGGCTGGGGAAGGGAGAGGGGAAGGGACTGGGGGGGTTGGAAGATTGAATAAAGGAGCCAAGAAGCTGCTCTGGAAAATCACAGCTGAAGTTATAGGAGGGGAATTAATCTATATAGGCCGTATGTAGCACTTTCATCCATCAAGCGTGACACCGGTACCGTTATTAGAGAAGATGGAAAATTAAATTGCAAAATTATCTGTTCTGTTTCATTGACTTCTTTTTATTTATTTATTTAGATTTTCTTATTTTTTTCTTTCCTCTTTTCATTCCAGGCATCATTTGCAGTAATACCACTTGCAGTTGGCAGCGGATTATGAAAAGCACCTGGCCATGAAAGGAAATCAGATCACAGGGGCATGTTTGGTAGCGCTGCAGTTGCAAAGCTGTTGGGCCAACTGCGACATGAGAAGGGAACCCAACCGACGTGATGGGTGGGGTGAGGAGGAGGGGCCCTCCACGGGCTGCCCTGGTGCAGTGGGCTCCCAGGTCACTGTGGGTCTGCCTGATGGAATCGAGTCCTCGGGATCACAGCTGGCTGCCAGTTGTGAAGTCCGTGTCCATCACTAAACTTGGGAGAGATACTGGAGATGAGAAATGCTGCACTGGCTAGAGAGCAACCATGTTGTTGTTGTTATTATTGTTATTATTCCTCACTCTTTCTCCCTGATGCTCTCCATCTCCATTTCTTGGTTTTTAGTCTTTACTACTTCCCCTCCTCACATTTCCACCAGAAGATAAATCACCCGAAATTCCCACTCCATCCTCTTCCACGGTCTTTCCTCTGCAACTTCCAAACTCAATTTGAGACCAGTGGGAATGTAGTAATTTAAAACCAACAACCTAGAAAAATAAATCCTCTCTGGAAACTATGGTGACATCTCTCCCAACAGACTATTCCTTTTTTTTTTTTCAGTTCAAACACAGGGACACCCCAAAGTCATGGGAATCCAAGGGAAAAATGGAATTAGCAGGGAGCCATAACCCAAAGTTTAACAGCCTAAGCTGTGTCCCTCTCCCAAGTGATGTGCAAAGGGTAAACACACAGAATAAAGCAGGAAAAGTGGTTAAAAAGACTCAGTATCCTTCCAACTCTCATTCTCTTAGTAAATCAGAGGAATAATTAATCAAGTAGTGTCAGGAGTGGATCAAGCCCTAATAAATTGAAGAGTTCTCATTGGTTTTCATTCCTAATTGACTATTATAAAGAAAGTAGGGAAAGAGAAGAAGCAAAAAATGACCTAAGTATCTCTGAGTTTTGTCAGTGGAAAGATCAATTTATAACACTGAGAAGAAATATTACATTGTCCATCTTGGTGGGAACTGAACTCCGGGTTTCCCATGGCCTTCCATCAAAAAATATTTCTTTTTTTTTCCCTATGTATACATATATCTGTGTGTGTATATATATATATACATATATATGTATTTTTAATTACATAATGGAATTTGTGGGCATCTGGGGAGGGATACCCTGGTGAAACAGCATTATGTTAAAGCTGGAATTGCACACAGAAGACAGTGAGGTTTGTACTGAAAAACTCTTCTCTCTTGTTTTTCTCTCTGCCTGATTTCTGACTTTTTCTGGCTGTTACATAGAGGACTGATTTGTAGGGGTCATGATATCCACTGTAACTCCAGCACTGTGTCTTATGATGCTACTGTTTCAGAGTAAATTCTGTTCCACAACAACAATAAACAGTAATATCCAGCTCTCATGAAGCTCTTTCCTCAGAATTTCTTGAAGTACTTTGCAAAAAAAGAAAAGGCATTAGAGTAGTTACTGTGATGGAGAAAACTCTTTTCAGCACCTTAGGTCAGGGGTTTCTCCTAGTCCTGCTAGAAATTGATTTGGTAGCCATGACCCATGGTCTTTTGGGTGTGTGTCTGCAAAACTCAGCACTATAATACTATGGCCAGAAATCCTCCAGGAAGCTTGGTCTAAAGAGATGCTGTTGCTCTGTAAAGGAGTGTGGAGATCCAAGTAATCCCCAGCACAGAAACTTCCTGACCTCATAGTCTTGGCTTTGGTATCAAAATACCTTCCGGAGGTGGATGCTCAGCTTCCTCCAGGGTCAGCTTTTCTGCTGTGATCAGAAACATCCCCCAGAGGGAGGGAGATACCTCTCCATGACATGATTCAGAGATGGAGAGGCTGAAGTTAGCATATATTTTTTTATTTTTTGGGGGGTCTGATTTTTCTGCCATCTGACTTGGAGGACACAACATATTTTCTTTGCATTGATTGTTTCACAGTGCTGAAGAAATTATTGTATCCAAAGGACCTAGCAAAGGACAACATGACCTAGCAGAGCACGACCTGTGAGGTTTATTCCTCCCTCTCAGACACTGGAAGATCCTTGTGAGGTCTGGGTTTCCCAGCTTGGTTCTTTCCAAGTTTAACACAGCCCTCCTGGGCTGCTTGTGTCAGAAACTATCTTGATCATCAACAGATGAAGACTGGATGGATGGATGGATGGATGGATGGATGGATGGATGGATGGGAGCAACTCACACAGCTCTGCTTGCTAAGCTAGAAGGAAAGAGTAAAACCTAAGCAACAAAAGTATCACAAAGAGAAAATTATTCTAATTTTCCCATTTTCCTCCAAACCTGCACATAACCCAGACACAGCACTGATGGTCTTATATTATAAACCCAAGCTAGTCCAGGATACCAGAAGGCACAAGTGAGAGGATGGTGGTCAGTAGCTGGCTCTGGGGTTACTTATCTGCAACTGTCCTGGCCTCTTGAAGTGCCTCCATCACCATAAAGAAGTCAGAAATGCCCCTCTGCCCTCACCCCAACCTCTGGTCATAAATCTAGGGTGAGGCAACATATAGAGCAAGTGAGGGACTGTGCCAGAACTGTCTCCAGAGCAGCACAGCCAGGATGACAGTACCAGGAGAACATAAATTTCAGCCTGCTCTGCCTTATACCACGAACACTGAGAGAGAGAAATGTAACACAAGCCTCTCCCAGGCCATTCCTGCGCCAAACAGCAGCCTCTAGATCATTTGTTGGTTTATTATATAAACAGGCTCCCACTGCAGTTTTGAAGCAGATATTTTTTATGAATAAACGTGGGCCTTTATTAATATTTTTTTTCTCTTCCTGCAACACTGTGGTTTGTGAACCTTCACATCTCCATGTCAAAAAATAAATAATACAAAAAATAAACCAAACCCCAAGCATCTCTGCAAACCTTGGAAGCTTCTGGAGCTTGGGACACTGAGGGGGGGAGGGATTTGGGTATTTTTTGGGGTGACTCCTGGAAATCCCACTCGAAGCCTTGTTATCATTTGCCATTCCCAGCCCTGGTTGTGATGGGAGGCTCCTAAATGTTCCCTTCATAAATGATTAGCAGCAGTTTGAATGTTCATACCCAGGTTCCTTGTTTACTACTTATGGAAAGGGCTTTTTCTTTCCATCAGCCTAAGCGCAGCCGAGAGCTTTCTACAAATGTTGTATCTGCTACTGAGTAATCCAAGACAAACAAACCTGCTGTGAGCACATTTAAAAGAAGCAGGTTCTTGCATTTAGACGAGGTAAAGAGAAAGAAATATTTTACCTTTTTTTTTTTTCCAACAATATTATGGCTTACATTTGTTTTTTATTTGCCCTTTATTAAATCACTTCTATAAACCACTCAGAAGTTTAAGTTTATTCTGTGACAATTAGTTTATGGTGTTTCTGAAGTGGATTTATATTTGAGTGATAAAATTACAAGCCAAAATTACAACCATAATGGAAAATACTGGTTCATGTTTGGCTTCGCATACCACAACTGAAAGATTACTGGCCATTGCCAATAAGCAGGAGGAAGTAAAGATAATAGTATATGCGTTTATAGATGTGAGCTGGATTCCAGGACATGCCACAATAGATTTGTAGAAGGTGAACTGGAATATTTTAGCTGTGTTTCATTAATGGAGAAAAATCTGGCAGGTTGTAAAGAGGTAACTCTAGTTCAGACACTTGATTTGTATGATCTTTCCAGGAAAAAAGCAGATCTTTTAAACCTTCGACTTAAACAGTTTTCTGAATCCCAGTTCAGCTGATTACATCACGGCGTAATTCCCTCTTTCCTTTGTGTTTTCCAAAAGAAACCCTGAGGTGGTCACGATGTTTTCTTGGGATGGATCTTGTTGTTTTTTAAGGGAACACTTAGAAAACCAGAATCCTCTTCTGGGAATTGGAAATCTCACCAAACCAGAGGGTTTTCCAGCTCAGTTCTATGGTCCTGCCTGATCCCAGATGGTGCAGAGTCTCGTGACAGTCCCAGCTCAGGCAATGGTCCCTTTCTCACATGCTCTGCCTCTTCCAGGATGCTCCTTGCTCACAAATCCCATTGGATGAACGGGCACCAGTTAATGCCAATCAGACTTGGAATATTTAGATGGCTCCTGTAACAGGTTGGGTTCTTCCTTCTTCCCCTGAAGACCTGAGGCATCAAGACCTTGCCATTAGTGAGCTAGAATTGCACCCAACCTTGATTTAAAGTGCCACCTCCAGGTCTTGACCCCAAACAAGAAGAGTATGTGTTAGGAGAGCTGCAGGATTCTCCTCTCCTCCTTTCCCCATCTCTCTCCATTCCATCTTCCTTCCTTCCTTCCTCCCTCTTTGACCCACCAAAGGCTGTGTTTTTCTTCCTCTCTTGACCTGCCTTTGCTTTACTTTACCTAATCACATGGAGTAACAGAACCAAGAAAGCAAGTCTCCAGACCAGAATACTATTGTTCTGCATGGACACATGAGAAAACATCCTTAAAAACTTGAGCTTTCAAAGGCGTTTGACATCCTGCTAACCTCACTACAAGAAGGACGTTGAGGGGCTGGAAAGTGTCCAGAAAAGGGCAATGAAGCTGGGGAGGGTCTAGAGCACAAGTGTGGTGAGGAGCAGCTGAGGGACTCGTTCAGCCTGAAGAAAAAGAGGCTCAGGGGAGACATTCTGGTTCTCAACAGCTCCCTGACAGGAGGCTGGAGCCAGGAGGTGTCAGGTCCTGCTCCCAAGAAACAAGCACCAGGATAAGAGGAACTGGCCTCAAGTTGCCCCAGGGGAGGTTTAGGCTGGACCTAAGGAACAGTTTCTTCCCCTTGAGGGTTGTCCAGGCCTGGCCCAGGCTGCCCAGGGCAGGGGTGGAGTCACCATGATCCCTGGAGGGGTTTCCAAGCCATGGAGCTGTGGTGCTGAGGGATATGGGTCAGTGATGCCCTGGCAGTGCTGTGGGATGGTTTGACTCGATGCTCTTAAAGGTCTCCTCCAACCAAACTGATTCTATGAATTTGAAGCTTATCATGGAGCAAGACAGTGCTTTTCCACTGTGCTAAGTGGGGAGTGGGGCAGATGCCAAATTTGTGTGTGCCTGTAACTTCTTGTCCCTTGGCATCTGCCCTCATAATGCTGAGGTCAGCACATCCCCCTGGCATTAATGCCCAGAGGAACAGGCACTCAAAGGAAAGAGGGTTGTGCATGGGGTGGGTGGATTTTCATCTGAGTAGGTTTCACAGTGGTTTGACACCACAAGCATCTATTCCTCAGCCAGCATCTCTCTCTTTCACCCTTGGTGGGTGCTTTGGTGTCTAAGAAGCCAGAGAAATGCTCTGGTTATGCTGCAGTCATAGTGCAACTGTTAAGTCAACCACCTATCAGACACAAATCCATTGTAATTTGACCTTTATTATTTTTCATCCTCACGGGGCACATTGTCTAGGTCTGAAACTTCCTAAATTTGATTTAGCCAGAGTAGATCCACGACGAAAACGAGCCCAGCTGAGCTCTTCAGTTTTCCAAGTGTTTCCAAATTTGCTGTTACACAGGAACTATTACACAGGGCTCGATGATCTCAAGGGTCTTTTCCAACCTAAATAGTTCTATGATTTTATGAATTAAGGCAACCCTCAGGCAAAAGACAAACAGGTTACTTGGACTATGAGAAAGGGCCATGGAAGAACTTCATGTTTAATGGTCCCCAGGTAAGTTTGCTTTGAGGGATGCATATGGCTCAGAGTCTGCATAGCATCCAATTAGCTCTGGGGAGTGGGTTTTCTTCTGATTGCTAATTTGCAGATGTGGAGCACCATGTGAAAGGTTTGTTGCTGGAGCACTGCGATGAGCACTGGTTAAAAACCATTCTTGGAGAACTTTGAGGAGGGTTTTTCCTAAAAAAAAAAAAAAAAGAAATAAAAAAAAATAAGCCAATGCTGTTGAGAAACTGAAAACATTAGTGGTCTGAAAGAGTGTCATTATTTTTGCTGTAAAATTGTACAGGGTAGTTTGGCATCTCCATCTGACATCTGCTCCTCATTGTCTTGTGCCAATGCAAACTCATCAAGTCAGAAAAGATGAAATATTCCCCTTGGTTCCCAACCCCACCTCTCCTCTGGCTTGTTCTGCAGCTGTCAGCAGCTCGGCCACCTTGGTTTCATTACCAAACCATTCCCCCCGGCCAGCCACTTCTGCTGCTGACAGTTATGCTCTGAGTCTTGCTGAGCCTGTTTAAGATGCAGTTTCCCCATGGCTCTCCACATCTCCTTCCCTTCCAGCAGATCTGCTGAGAAACCCTGTGTCTTAATGTAAACCCACACAGATGAAGGTTTCAAGTTGAGAGCCTGGAGTCCCCTTCACTAGGGAAAAACTAAGCAACATCAAACATCAAAATATGCACTGAGAAACCAGAGGTACAGAAAGATGGACAGCACTGAAATGTAACCAAGAAAGAAACTCATAAAGGGGAAGCCAAATGAGAAAGAAGAAAGGCAAATATTGCGAATTTAGAGTCACAGAAGCCTTTCAGATTTGACACAACTCTGCCTGGTTCATTCTCTTAGTTCTGCTTGAGACAGCGAGTGTTTTATTGGCAATTAAATGAACAATTTTTTGCATGTGGTAACCAAAAGGGGAAAACACTGCAAGGGGGAAGCAGGTCCCCTGGAGATGCTGAGGGTTACGTAGAAATCCCAGAGTAGCTGGAGTTGCCAGGAGAAGGCTGGGGGAAGCAAGCAAGCTCAGGAAGTCAATTTGTGCTGAAAAGAAGGGCTGTGTTTTCAAATCCAAAATAAACCCTCTTTAAAACAAACCCAAGACATGGTGGATCCGGGCTTCTGGATGTAACATTTGAAAACATTGGCCCTGAGAGATGGCTGAATGTATTGCAAATCCCAGGGACTGCACAGACACATCCATGCAAACACATACACACAGGGGGGCCCATAAAAACTCTGCTTTATGGGAGCTGAGCCTCAGCTCAGAAGCTGCAATTCTCCCTGGGCCCATCTGCACAGCCCAGCCGCCTGCTGCTGGTGTACAAGCAAAATGCAGCTGCAGAACATCTGTGTTGAGATCCTGAACCTTGTGTGGCCTCACAGACACCCCAGGTCTGGAGCATCATTAGAGAAATGAGGGTGCCTGCTGAGGTGGGAAATGCAGAAGGACCATGAACCATGATGAAACTTCACTAATGCAGCAACTCTTCATACCCCAAGCCCTGCAGAGGCCCTCAAGGTCCTTGCCCAGCACCTGACCCCAATCATTCTGCTGAGGAGCACATGAGTCTCATTAGCTGGGACTGGTCTGAACCTGTCTGGTGGTTCCCTCTACCTATCAGAAAGGTGAGCCAATCCCATAATCACTTGGGGGGGGGGGTTGGCATTCCTGAAGTCTATTTCTACTAGCTCAGCCCTATGTGCCTTTCCTCTGGCTACAGCTAGTTTTTCTGGGATTGGACTCTTGGATGGTGTTTTGATGGTTCCTCATCTTGGTTGGGCTCCAGTTCAAGTCACTGGTGAGTAATGCCTTTGATTTCTTCACTTTTGTTATCTCCAGTGTTGGCACCTGTGTTTAAACATGGCTTTCTCTGCTGAGCTTGGCTCTTATTGTCTTGGTTGTAGCCCTTTCATAGGCTCTGTTCCCAGTATGTTTTGAAAGTTGTGCCAGGTGTGCAAGGGCATTTAAATCTGTTCCCAAAAGTTAAGCCTGGAATTGAGTGTGGGTTCATGACCAACCTCAGCACAGTTCAGATACCAATATGGTTTGTGGTCCTTCATTAAGGAGTTTTTTGGGGTTATTGCACTGCTGTGTATTTGTTTTGGAAGGAAGAAAGTATTGCTTGAGATGCCTCTACCAGGATCACTTGGACTTCTCTGCGTGCCACAGCCATGTGTTCAGACAGCAGCCTGGGGTTAGGAATGCACAGCTATGAAGTGCTGAGCTATATTTTAAGACCTGAGCTTTGGGGAGCCAAACTGTTGAGCTCCTCACTTGGCAGAGCTCTTTCATTTTGGTTTTTTCATGGCTGCTCCCATTTATCCTTGTTTTGGGCTTTTCCATGTTTTTATTTCCATGTAGTCGGTACCATTTTTGAATTGAAGCCGAGGAGCTTGGTCTGCCCCTGAGATGCATAAGCAAACCAGCAAGCTGTCTATTGCTTCAAACTGGAACGTGTCCCAAACCTTTCACCACTCATCTCAGGGTATTGACAGCTCCAAGAGGTTTCTCTAAACTGTTGATGTTGTTGGTATGGTTGTGATATTTTCTCCTTAGTCTTGAACTGCAGTGCTTCGTTTCTTTGTTTATATAAGCCTTGCAGTGTTCATTAGGAAAGCCTCAGCTGGAAAAAAAAGTGTCTTGTGCATAAAGTAGTTTATTAGGGGGAAGGAAAACCAAGTCATGATGGACCTACAATGTATGATTTATACCACATCAGTGTTTCAGGGTGCTGGTAGATAGCTCCAGAGTCAGTACTGATTTATTGAGTGCATGTGCCTAGCAGCTGGAGAAGATCTCCAACATCTGGAAGGTGGGTTGCACCAGGAGGCTTGATGATTGGAAGGTTTTGTGATGAGTTTAATGTGTCCAGACCTATTGTGCCATGTGCATGTACCCAGAACAACCCTGAGAGTCATATGCAGATCTTGAGCCCTTCTCCAGGCTTTTATGCATTAGAGGGACTTCTCTTAGTTCATCAACAGCCCTGTAAGAGCTCTGAATGCTTTCAGAGCCTTTAGTATGTCAAAGCCAGCACTGGTTGGGGTATTTCCTTTCTGTTCCATAGGGGCCATTTCTGTCATCCCAATTATCTATCGAGGGGTTAAGTTTGCTGTGTGAGATGCTGATTTCATTACAACCCTGGGCTATAAACACTTGGTGCTTCGGCACTGACTAATTGCTGGGTGTTATTGGCAGATGGAGACCTGTGTTCATGGGCCAGGAGATCAATTCAGCCCCTTGCTCCCTGCCAGGGAGTGAGTTATCTCCATCTCGAGTGACTTTTACTTCATTTCTTGATCTTATTTGTAAATGTGATCCCCTGATGACACAGTGTATAAAATCTTGGCTTGCAGCACTATGTTGCTCAGATGAAGCTGGAAGGAGCTCCAAAATGCATAAGCTATTTTAAACGTGAACTTAAAATCCTTCTACTTTATTTTCTCCCTGTTGGACTTATTTGGGTGAAGTGCTTGACTGAAAAGGGGAGATGCTGCTCTGTGATTTAAAGGGAGAGTGGGAAGAAAACATGGCTTATTACCTTGATGAGGAACCTAGTGAAAGCTGGTTTCTTTTCCCAGGTGCTACTGAGTGGGTCACTTCTGGTTTACTCCAGGTATTCTGCTTTTTTTTTCTTCTGTAAGACTCAGATCTGCCCCTCAGAATTTGCAAGGGTGATAGAGATGGTTCTTCTAGCTAAAAACTGCTGAAGTTTTTGTTCAGCTTGCTGCTAAAACACTCTGCTTTAGCTCAAGGTATGGGGAGGAAGGATTCTGTTGAGCCTGGTTCTTCCCTTGGCTTCATGCAAGGATGTGTTTAATTAGTGAAGATTACTTGTATCTACTTCCACAGGGTTAATGCATATTGAAAGAGTTCTTTCCATCCTCAGAGATGTTGAAGTAATTCTTTGATTCTAGTAGGAGCTATGTACCCATATAACTGTCTTGATTTAGATTTAGTTCAGGGCAACTTTGCCTCATCCTCCCCTGCAGCTCTGTGGTTGTCTGTGCTCAGCTAAGCAGTTGCATTAATTTCCATAGAGTGCTTTTATGTGTCTTTTAAATACTTGCATGAATTTCTCCATGGTGATTACTAGGGTAACTCACTTGTGCACAGCTGCTGTGACACCAGCTGCATGGATAAAGCTCCTCACACCTTGGTGTTCCTGCCTGATGCTGATGAGGCATGGAAACCCCCCAGGGCATTGCCTCTGGGAAGGGTCAGCTCAGGGATTGTCAGGCTGGAGCTGTTGAATGACAGCTGATGGGTGCCAAGGCTGAATGACACTCATGGGTGCATCCTAGAGAGAGCAGTTGTCTGGGATCTGTCTGGAGCAGTGTGCAGAGGGGATCCTGCCTTGAAACAAGGAGGTGGGGATGTGAGTAGGATTCTAATATCCTGGGAAATCCCTCCCAGCCTTCCTCTGAATCCATGTCCAGAGAGGGCTGGGAGATAACTGCATCCACCATCCAACTGTTAGGATTTCCTCAGAGCATGAGAAACAGACTTTTTATGCCTCTGACCTTGATCTAAGTTTGTTTCCTTTTAAGCTGCTATTTAAAGGGGGAGTAAGTGGAGGGGGGAATGTGCAATAGAGTAGGAAAGTTTGATTTCTTTAATGTTGATGGAAGCAAGCGATTGATAACACTTGGAAGGGCCAGGCAGGGAGCCAGAGGGATGCTGCCAGTGAAATACAGTGCTGCTGGCTGGGGATGCAAAGCTCTGCTTGTTTATGAATCCGGTCCACCCTTCGAGATGCTCTTGCCAGTTGCTTCAGACTGAAGGGAGGTTTGTGTGCTGAGCTTTATGATCTGAGTAAATGCCCACCAGGGACTGAGTCGGGACCACCAGCCTCATGGTTCTTCTGAAAGTCTGCAGGCAGATGTCTGCTGAAGGATTAGTTCCTTCCACCTTGACTGCTATTTTAGTAATAACTTTGGTTTGGGGGGAAGTTGTGGGGGTTTGTGTTTGAGAGAAGAATTGTAGCATGGTTTAAATTGGAAAAGACCTTTAAGATCATCAAGTCCAACCATGAACCCAGCACTGCCAGGTCATCACTAAATCATGTCCCTCAGCAACACAGCTCCACAGCTTTGAAACCCTTCCAGGGATCACAGGGACTCCACTGCTGCCCTGGGCAGCCAGTTTCAGGGTTTGGCAGCTCTTTTGGGGAAGATATTTCCCAAAAGAGCCAGAAAGTCTCCCCTGAGCCTCCTCCTCTCCAGGCTGAAAAAGCCCAGGTCCTTCAGCTGCTCCTCACCACACTTGTTCTCCAGACCTTCAATGCTCCTCTTCTAGTGAAGGGTCCAAAACTGAACCCAGGAGTCAAAATACAAGAAAGCACTGTTGCATTATTTTTTGAGAGTAGAAAATAGTTCTTATCACAACTCTGGGAAACTATTGTTCTGATATTTATAAATATGTTTGTATTCCCCTTGACTTTTTTTTCCTCTCCCTCTCCACTTACTATCTCCCCGGCTGTATGCTCTTGGCTGCTTCCCAGACTCTTCATGATGCAAGAGAAGATAAGCTGCTACTAGGAATAAAAATCAGGGGTGCCACACATCTCTCACTTCCCTAAATCAAGTCCTTACATTTCCCTACATTTGGTGTAAAGCCTCATGTTTTCCACTGAAACACAAATGACCCCAGCCACCTTCTCTTCTGGAGACTTGGGGATGGGACTCTCCTGTTTCTGCTCCCCTGCCAATGGCATGGGAACAAAGGCTGGGTAGCCTTTCTGGCATCTGCTCTTGGCCAGGTGCCCTTTGCTGACAGCTTTCATTGTGCTGGGCAAGGTCTGAAGGTTAGAGGGGAACAGGACCCAGGAGCCCTCAGGCACAGCAAGATTTTCAGATTTGGGATGAGAGGCTGGATTATTTATTTTTTTTTCAGTGTTTTGGAAAAATGAATCCCCAAATGTCTTTATGCTGTTTTGAAGACATTTTTTCTGTAATGCTGTGGACCAGTGATTGAGGCTGAGAAACTTCAAGTATGTTTGAAAAACAGGAGAGAAAAAATCCCTCATGCTCTTTTGAAAAATTGGCCCCAAGGATTCAGTTTTGTTCTTCCTGTGGCTCTCAGCATGACATTGGCTCTGTTCTCCTTCCTTGAAAAGGAAGTGAAGAAGGATAGTAATCTAGATTAAACATATTTTAACTTGGCAGATTCTACTTTACAAAGTGCTTTTTGGGGTGCAAGGTGCTGTGTAGGAAGCCAAGGAGATGCCGAGGGTGGAAATCACTGCGGTGGGACAAAGTTTCTAAGAATCCCTCAGCCATCAATCAGCTGGTGACTCTCTTTGCAATTTAATGACACTTTGCAAGGCTTGGTGGAGTTACTTTCCAACACCCTTAGGAACTAAGGTCCCTTGGGTAGACAGCAAACACCTATAGATTGGTTTGGGGGGGACCCTTTTTGGCAGACAATTGAAGCAGATGGGGTTGCAGCAATGCCTTGTGCTCTGTTTGTAGCGTGTAGAGAGTCATGGCTGGAGGAAGGAGCCAGAAGAAGCCAGTGCTGCTGTAGGAGGGCTGGGCAGTGGGTGTTGGATCCTTTTCCTTGCAATACCAGCCAGGAGAACAAGATGTTTTATAGAGAGAGGAGGAGGGGAAGAGCTGACCTCGGCTAACACTGTCACACTGAGGTGCCTGCTCTGTGTTAAGGGAGTGGAGGAACAGTTGTGTTGCTGCCCAGCTCACCCACAGCACTCTGCCTTGCCTTAAAAGAGGCAGAAATCTAAATCCCTGGGTAACTTCAAAGAAACTCAGGGAAGATTAGGCTCTTTGAGAGTCAGGCAGCAGATGAGCAAGAGAGAGGAGGGATTTTGAGGCTGAAATGCTGCTGAGGACCCTTAAGACCTCTCTTGGGGGAGGAGGGGGGAAGTGACCCCTCTGCTTTGGCCATGCTTGTAGCAGGTCAGGACCCTGTGGCCCATGTTACCCCTGCTTTCTATTTCCCAAGCTGCTGGCTCTTACTTCCTTTCTAGCTGTTCCCTGCTCCTCTTCATTAGCAGCTCTCAGCAGTGCAAAGGAATCGTACTCAGAAGTATGAGTTCATCTCCTAAAACTTTGTACTGATGCCAGAGGGTCAATCACTTTGCAAAAAGAAACTTCCCTTCGAGAAACACTATCCCTTTTGAGAAAAGGCCAACAAACCAGAAAAACAAACTATCAAAAATGCTGCCTTCCAAAACACTCCTGAACTTGAATCTGTCTCTGGTCTCGTCCAGTTGGCTGGTTGCTCACATAAGCAGAGCCTCCTGTGCTCTTGCAGCTCTGCCAATGACCTACAAACCTGTTTCTGTGGGGTGATTTTATCTGGCCATCCTGTACAAAGGATGGGCAGCAGTTTCTTCAGAGGCCAACTGAAGTTTTGCACAGTTCCTGTCATGTTAAAGAAGCACAATATATATTAAATCATTGGACACACATATCCACATCTCTCTCCCCCTGGCTTTAGTCTGAGGATTGTCTGGAGAGGCTGGTGGCTACCAGTAGGTTGCTACTATTAAAGTTGTTAGACTTCCAGCTATTGTACTTGTTCCTAGGACCAGGATGCTTTTGGGGAAGGAATATATCAGGCTATGGAGGTGGCTCCAGCCCTACCTGATACTGAGCATATCATGTCCTTGTCCCATTGCAATACTATGGTGCTTTCAAGCATTTCTCATCATGCATGAGATGGTTGTGTGGAAGCCAGTGCCTCCTTTGAAGGTTTGTGGTTTCAGCTTTATCATCTTGCAGTCACTGAACCCTACAAGGAACAGCACAGCCTGGCTAGCACTTGGTTTGAAAAATCTAATCCTGTACATTCATGTCTCAAACCACCCAGACCCCAAATCCCAGAGTTTCTTCCTGTGTGTGCCACTTCATTTCCATAAAGTCCTCTGCTGGAAAGGATTTTTCACATTGAGCAGCAGCAGAGGCAGCTGAAGTGTGTTATTCCTGTAGTGAAATAATGTTTTCCTAATATCAGAATCTTTTTTTTTTTTTTTTTTTTTTTTTAAGCATGTCCACATGTAGTGCACTTCCAGAGCAACTCAGTCCAAGGCACAGCTGCAGAGAGCACTGAGAAAGGTTTAACTTCTGGCACACTCCAGTCATTCACCTCTTTGTGTTGGACACTGAGACACTGGACCAATTACTTGCCTGCCTCTGAGTGAAATTTTTGTGTTTTTTGGTTACTTCCTTCTGTTCTTCTGAACATACTCCAAATGCACAAGGTGGGGAGAAAGAGGGACAGGATGTGTTTTAAAGAGGAACATGGGGGGCAAGGAGATGTTGGTTAACAACCTTTGATTGATCACTCTGGCTGCATTAGAAAAGGATCAGAAGTGTGGCAGATCCAGAGCAGTCTGAACAGCCTAAGCTTGTAATGCATGTAAAATAAGAGACCTGAAGCAAAATCCAGCCTGTCCCACATTTATTATCACTTTCACCTTTAACTGCTACCTCTTCTCTTTACTCTGCCACCACTGAGTGGTATGCTTATGCTTTGAGCTTGTCTAATTAATCTAGAATTGTCTTCTTAGATAGAAGTTGTGCTTTGCCACTCCAGTGCAGTTCTGGAGGCTGCACAGTGTAAACCAGTGCCCTGACTCCTGCTGTTCAAATCTCCCCTTGGAAATGAAGATGAAAGTCTCCCATTTCTCCTTCTCTTTCTGTCTATCTGTCCAAAGTAGACTTTTCATGAATTAAATGCTTCTTATCCTTTTACCACTGAATGGGGCATGACCTTCACTTCCAAGAGCTTAGGGGAGTTCTGTCTCTTTCAAAGCTTCTGTGAGTCCTGACCAACAGACTTGTTTAGTGTGCTTCCAGTAAGCCATAGATACTTTTGATTACTCAGCTGTCTCTAAGCTGGAAAATATTCCTGATTGCTGAACACAGGTAGCTGCAAAGGACTGAATCAAAAAGAATTAAGCCCATTAGATCTAACCTTGAGCTCTTAGAATTGAAGACTTTACTGTGCTCAATGTGTTCAAGAATTCAGTGGTGGGGTTTTTTTTCTTCTAGATAACTGCTTTATATCATCCTTATCTATTCACTTCTGAGTTGTGGGCCTGTAAAGAAGCGATAAAATGCAACAGGGAACACGGATTTGATCCAACATGTCCATTTATTTTTCCCCATAGGCAGAGATGAAGATAGAGCAATCTTGAAAGTATGTAGCACATGCTGCTGTTTTGAGCCCAACTAGACTTTTAGTGTCAACCCTTATCCCCTGTACTCTTTAGGCTCTTAGGCTGATGTTGTATATCACAATCACACTTAAATCTATAGGGTACCACCTCATTTGTCAGTTGCCACAAAGTGTTTTTGCTGTCAGCCAGGACAAGGTCCATATTCAAGCCATGATCAAACCTTGGACACGGAGCGTGAGCAACAGCTCCAGTGAATATTCCTGTCAGTACATGGATTAGACTCTTCTCTAAAGCACCTCCTGCCAAGGCTCTGATGTCATCTGTCTTCTCTGATCAGGGAAATGGTGTGAATTCAATTTTTGTGATGAACAAATCCCATTCTATGAGTGCACTTGGGCTTGATACCAAGAATCCAACCGATTACCTTTTTTCCTTCCCCCCTTTCCCCCCACTTAGGAGCATTTACTGTGGTTATAGTGCATATGAGGAGATTCTGATTTATATCATGATAACCTCTCCACAGATAAAACTTCTGACAATAGTAGGAACTGAGTCCAGGTTTGAAATTGGGAATTTAGTGTCTGGAAATATATATGGATCCCATCACTCACATTCAGTAATAGGAATATGCACCCAATGGCTTAATATCAAGATCTAAGCTACAAATATTCCAGCTTGAAGTTAGGCTTCACCCCAGGGTTTGCTCTAAAAATGGTATAACAGGAGTGTAGGTGTTTTCTGTGAAAGCCAGTACCAGTACCTCCAACCTTACTGGAACCCTGTCTCAGGACCTGTGTTAACACCTGAAATCACAATAAAAGACCTTAAATTCTACCCAAAGCCTATTGCTTGGCTTCCAGCTTTCAAAACTAGCTATGAAGCTGGAAACAGACTTGAAGACTTGCATTAAATCCATCCCCAGCCATTTGTAGCATGGTTTTGGAAGTTTGCTGGATGTCTAAGCTGTCTGTACCCAAACACAATCAAGATGTTCTTACTGGGTTGAATTAATCCATGTTGTTATTAGGCCTTGATTCAGCAAAATACTTAAATGAGCACTCACATTTTAGTGAGCACGCTTGCCATGGGCAGTTTCTGTTCCAATGAGTTGCTCCTGTGACCTTTCAAAAGCATAATTCATTGTGGGTTTGCTTTTTGGGTTGGTTTTGGTTTTGTTTTGTTTTTTTAATAATACTTTTCAAGAGAAACTTGTCCTCCTTCCATACTGTGTTGTCATCAATATGATAACCCTGATTTCTGCAACAAGAGTGGATTGCAGAAATACATTGTAAGGAAAGATAAGTGGAGCTGGGGAGTGTGTTCACTGAAAATGGATTGTTTTCTTAATAGGCTTAAATTTGGCAGGGGGTTTGACTATAGTAACCAAGATATTGCAGGAGTTGAAAGCATCTTTGCTAAACTATAGAACATGCAATTTAGATATCTTCCTAGAAACTGATATAAATTTTAAGGGGTCAAACCTGAGTATAACAGTAATTTAGAGATGAAAGAAGATGAAGCCAGCCCTGTTTCAGTCAGTCCATAAGTAAAATTTTTTTTTCCTGCGTAGAAACCTGGTTGACCAAACTGTGGTTCTCCAAACTCTTGTTACAAGTGGTGTTGGCTCTACCAGTTCTGTGCAGTGTGAGGTCTGGGGAAGCAGCTCATAAGAATTTGCAGAGTAACTTGGGATGAAGCAATGTTATTTGTCATAATAATTACTAAGCCCTTAAGAAAGCAGAACAATGTTTGGATTGGATGTTCAGAAAGATTAAAATTTCAGCCTGCACTTGAGTTTAATACTCTTGATTACAAGGTGTTCATTAGCAGGCTCTCAGAAGTTGTTTGTAATGCTTTGAGCTCTGCAGTGTTTGGAAGTCCAGTGGACACTGACTTCCAAACACTGGAAAAAAAAGCTGAGTTATTTTTTAGCAGACCCTTCCCTCACTGATCACCCACCCAACTACTGGAAGGAATGTCCTCATCGGAAACGGATAATCCTTCCTCAAACAAAACCTTCATTTTCCTTCTTTTTTTCTTTTTCTTTTTTTTTTTCATCCCCTGCTCTGTGGTATCATGTCATATTGTATTATGTTATCGTATCTTGTCAAGTCGTGGCATGGTATAAAGCAGCTTAATGTGGTGGAAGGAATGCAAGGCTATCTGCAGCCAGCATCTACACTAATCCCCTCTGTCATCTTTCCTTCACTGAGCCTGTTCAGTGTGTTTTGTGCAAAGTGGAATCGATCAAAGCTTCTCATTTTCATATCTACATGGGATAATGTTACCTAAACAAGAAGAAAAAACCTGTGTGGGATATATCAAAGCGCAGACCTAATTCCCAGAAGTCATGCCCAGTATTTTTGTTGGACCATCAGTGCCTGCCTCTAGCCAAAGAAACAGCTTAAGCCACGATGCTTAGATTTTTCCCCTTTACGTAGATATGAAATGTGTCAAACATTTGTAGTGCCTAAAACCTTATTGTCTTTCATTGAATTGATGATGAAAGTGTGACTATCTCTACAAATCTGGGTGGTTTGCAGAAACTTCAGCCAAATCAGTATAGAGATCTCCAATCACCACAATGTCTTCTGGGAGAGGGGAGGGGAAACAAGCACCTTGGATGTTTTGTTTCAGATCAGCTTGTCCTCTAAATATTTCTCAACGGTCCGTTTCTACTCTAATTGCATAGGAATTTCAGTGACTTCTGTACTTCCCAGTAAAGGCTGCGGGGGGGGGGGCTGCCTTATGTAGTTTCCCTGCCTAAGTTGTAAAAAATCAGCTCTGCCAAGAAAGTCAGTGCATTTTGCAGGCATTTGAAGTCTTAGATCAGTTTATATGTTGGGGTAGTTTTTTGGTTTGTTGTTTTTTTCACTCATTGGACCTGTTATCACATTTCATCCTTAAAAGTGGTTGAACTTCTCCTTACTTCTTCTCTTAGTGATGGGGATAGTAACAGGAGAAGAGTACATTCTATTCCGTTTTATTTTTAGATGTAAAATTGGAACATTTAAGTCCTAGCCCAAGTGGATTATAAACTTCAGAGTAAAGCAGGTCCCCTTTCTACGCTGTGTGTTTGTACAGCATCTAGATAACTCCAGATAACTATGAGCGGTACGTTAATGCAGATGATGGCACAAGGAGCTTGTTCTGGGTGAGACATGATTTACCACCTTCCCACTTCCAAAATCTCTCACAGCTTTGCTAAACTTTCTATTTCAAAGAAAACTGGGATATCCTATTTAGAACTTCTGAGGAGAGAGCTGTGCTTAAGGGAGGTAAATTAAGGTCAACTTGAGGAGGAAAGCCATGAGGTCCTTAGTTCTCTGTGTGTGTGTGTGTGTGTGTGTGTACATACAGATCTGATATTGCTGTCCTAGGAGGAGACTTTAACAAGAATTGCCTTCTGCTTCCCTGAAATAATCCTCCAGGATGCTGTGAAGTGTTCCCAAGCAATGCATCATCCTGAAGCATATCTGTGGATGAAGCATTAAATCTGTGCTGTCAGAAGAAGCAGCATGTGCTTTCTAGATGCAGGAAGGCTCTCATCTGTCTTTGTGTTTTTAAATTCAGCACCAGTTTTTCAACTGTGTTACTATTGATTCAACCTACCACGTCAAGCTACTGCTTCACGACTAGCTCTGCAGAGCCCTTCCAGTGGGATGTCTCCAACTCTAGCAGTACACAAAAAGCTCTCCCTTTGGCTCTGTTTATCCTCAGGATAAATGGGTCTAGTGCCTCCAGCTGTCCTGCTTTTATAGTGATGCCATCAAGCCAAAATGATGATGGGGACTGGAGGAGTATCAGTTGTGCAGAGCAGCAAGCTCTGATCCCACCTGCTGCACAGCTAGATGGGATTTACCCAGTGGCTGAAACCAGGCTAGGAGAAGACCACCTGCAGAAAACCAGGAGCCTGACTGCTGCTTCTGGGCCACGGTCCAATACAGAATGCAAAGATAACATCTCTAGTGGCATTATGGACTCTTATTGGAAAGCTGGTGGCATCAAAATACCTTGAATTTATTTTTTTTTAATTATTATTTATTTTTATTTAATCCTTGAATAATTCTCCCTGCATTAACATCATCCCAAGTCTTCCATGCTTGCAAGAAAGTTTAGGCTTCAGTTGCCTCTACAGCATCATATACTCAGCAGGTCTCCTTTCTGCAGCCAGCTCTCTTTGCACAGCAAATGAGGTGAGCCCAATCCCACGCACGTGGGAGCGTGTGCGCAGGACAGAGGTGTGCAATGCTTGGGTGCTGTGGTCCAACAGCTGAAGTCATGCTCGTGGTATCACAAATATGAGTCAAAAAGCTGTTTAAAGAGTTTCCAAGTCAAACACTTGTGCACATTTTGTAGCCTTTGAAATACAGCTGGCTGAAAACTCCTGACAGTGTGATCTATGAGGCTGTGGAATAGTTTCCCCAGGGAAGTGTTGGAAGGGCTATCATTTGAGTCATTTAGTGATGAGGGGAATGTCCTATAAGGAACAATCCCTCATTAGCTGGGCTAATGAATCTTTCTGCTTCAAATTCTAGTGCTTAAACAAAAAAATCCATCGACATCTTGTTGTTCTTCCATATGCTCAAATTGGCAGGGCTGTGGGGCCATTGGCTACATTTTTTTAGCTTTTGTTTATAAGGCATGTAAATTTATCAAAGAGGGGGGGTTTAAATGTGTCAGGCAAAGTGTGTAATGTCAAGAGCAATCTAAAGAAAGCAGTCATGGAGATAAATGAAATGCACATATGTTATCTTCTAAACAGCAGGGAGACATGTAGATCCTTCTTGAGAATCTCTAGCAACTGAGCAAGCTTCAGGAAATGAAGACAGGCAACTGAGTCAAACTGAATGTTGAGTTCACCAGCTCCTGGTGGATAGCAGCTCTCTGGGCTTGGCTGGTGTACTCTAGTAGATCTCATACTCCCTTGGGACCTGCTCTTGGGATAAGGCAATTAGATCCTTTCTTGCCTTCAAAGCAAGTATGATGTGCCCTTTTGGTCACATGTTATTTCAGATCATTCTCATGTATGTGATGTGAAAGCATCCCAGATCTGGTCCTCTGGCACTGAATGTGGGAACATCAGCATGGTGACTTTGAGACCAGGGAGCTTCTTTTTGCATGACAACTGCTTCCTTCTCTCTTGATCTTCTTGTGTAACCTTAGGGATGCTACTTAAGTCTTTGAGATCACTTAGTGTAAGATAATAGCTCTAATTCACTGCCTACTGTCCTAGCAGGTTGAATCAGCACAGGCTTTGTGTTATGGATGGAGAACATGGGAATTGTCTCACCAAACCATAATAATTAAGATCTAGCATGAGTATTGTGGCTTTTCTTCTATGGACTGTATAAATTAGCCAAGATCTGGCCACTTCAGAGAGAACCAACTCATTCCTTCCTTGACTGCAGCTTCCAAGGTGCATCAGCAGCAGTCTGGCCTTTCAGAGGAGAGGATGTAATATTAGAACTCCAGAATTTCTGGTGGATTTGGCTAAGGGCTATTTCTTGGGTGAAACAGCCTTGGCTTCCCAGTGTTTTGAATATTTTCCAGCAATGATGGTTTTCCCTTCTGTGCTTCTTTTTTTAACATTATATTTTCCAAGTGGACAATCCCAAAGGTGGCCAGTTTGATGGGAGGGGGGAAGAAAAGAGTCATAGAGATATTTTAAATCCAATGTGAATTTTATGCCAAAAAGTGTCTTTTCCATATTTATAAGCCCCTGTCATCCCCTCTCCCTCCGCCTCCTCCTGCTTAAAAGGAAACTCCATTACAAAGGCAGGAAAGAACATCAAACAAACCTCGCTTGGCAGCCATGTCTATATGCAGAATTACTGTCAGAGTACAAAGGAAGACTCAAGATTTAGAAGGTAACATGTGACAAGAGAATGCCGTCCTTCTCGATGGCTTTACCTTTTGTTGGTGAGAACTGGGAAGGGCTTGGTGGTGCTTTTTTTTTTTTTTGTTGGTTTGGTTTTTTTTATTATTCTTTTTTGTGGTTTGTTTTTGTTTTGTGGGCTGGTTGGGGTTTGTTGTTTCTTTGGGTTGTTTTTTTTTTTTTAGGAAAATCATACCAATTATAGAAAGCCAGAGACACAAATCACAGCAAAGCCCCACAGGCTGTGGGTGATTTGGCTTTACTCTGAGCCATCAAACTCCAAATGCAGCAGCAGTCACCTCAGCCAAGGACCTTCTCTCTGCCCTTTGGGGAGGTGGGTGTGTGTTTGGACCACCCGAGGAGCAGTTGTTGTGAAGTCACATGAGAACTTTGATGGAGCCACTTCTGAACTGCTGGGAGCTGGCTCCAGTTGCTATCAGCTTGCTTTGGTTCTTAGGTAAAAAGTGTTTAGTTGAAGCAACCATGTGTGCTTTATGTGGGGCATCTGTGATGCCTTGAAGTAAATGTGCTTTATTTCACTAGAGACGTAAATTAAGAGCTTGTAGTTATTACTGTTCCATGAATGGAAATCAAATGATGGATTAATGTATAGAATCAGAGAATGGCTTGTGTTGGAAGGGACTTTTCAAGGTCATCTCATCCAACACTCTGCAGGGAGCAGGGACATCTGCACCTAGAGCAGGTTGCTCAGAACCCCGGCCAACCTCATCTGGAATGATTCTATGGATAGGGCAGCAACCACCTCTCTGGGCAAGGTTCTCACCACTCTCAGCATCAAAACTCGCTTCCTGATGTCCAATCTGAGTCGCATTTTTTTAATTTAAAACCATCACCCCTTGTCCTTTTATAACAGGCCCTGATAAAAAGATTGGCTCCATCTTTAAGTCCCCTTTAAGTATTGAAAGGCCACTAGGTCTCCCTGAAGCATTTTCTTTCCTGTGTTGAGGACCCCAGAGTTGGATACAGATCTCCAAGTGGGATCCTGTGTCTTGAAGTAGGTGTATGCCTCATCTTGCTCTTTGTCTTGGAGATTGTCTTTATTAATTCTACTCTTATTCATGCCCTGGCAGTCCTGCCTTTTATAGCAAAGTAACACTCATTTTCCACCCTTTCCAAGTGCATGTGCTGTAGGAGAGCAGGGCAGTGAAAACAGAAATCACCCAGCCCTGACCACCCTCTGTGTCTACACGTGAGAAAGCAGAGATTGCATCCTGCTGCTCTTGCCAGCCTTGGCTGCTTGGGCTCTGCTCACAAATACAGATATTCAGGTGGTGTATCAGTGTTTTTAACCAGAAAAATACCTGTGGATGGGAGCTTCTGCTCTGCTGCTCCTCTACCCAGCAGTCCCAAATGAAAGCTAAGCTGAGACCTGTTTCCTGTCCCAGCCCTAAATTTGTTTTCCACTTCAATATTTATAAAATGTTTGCTTTGTGGTACCATGGTCCATCCCCTCACAGACCCATGTGCCAGAATTTCTGCAGAAGAAGCTGGTTCATACTTTGGCTGTGTGTCTCTCTCCTTTGTTGTTTTAATATAGAGTTGATAACAAATGTCACTTGTAGCTTGTGGTCAGATATTCAGAAGCACCACACTGACCACATCTCATATCACTGGGAAGAATAAAGCCTCTTCTTCCTCTTTTAAAAACAATACACTTGAGCCCTCATAATTTTTCCTTGGAGGAGCAGAACCCTTTTGAAAATCTATCTGGGGAACTGTCTGCAAACCTGGTTTACAGTCTGCTTTCCAGTCTCATCAGAAGTTTTCTTGAATGAGGTGCAAAAAGTGGCTGAAAGCAGGGGGAGAAAGGAGAAAAACTCTCTTCCGTGCACGCACACACACACAAGGAGGAGACACTGGTTAGCAACATAAACAAAAGGTGGGTGGTAACCCCCAAGCCTTTTTTTTTTTTTTTTTGACAGCCAGTGGTGGCAGTGATGAATTTGTGAAGTTATCTAATTTTCCACTGTTTTAATTAGAGGCCTGGGCTCTGAGACCTAACAGCTGGGTTCTTTGTACTGCTTTCTGTTGCCTGACAGAGAAAAATTTCTACTGTATCTTCAGCCAAGCTTTCAGTCTGACCTGAGCAAATGAAACTTCTGGGACTCATAAACTGTGGTTTCTGGGCAGATTGCTTTTTGAACTGCTCCTTAGCTATCCTAACATGCAAAGAACACGAAAAGCTTACAAAGTGAACTCCCTTTGTACTTTAAAGCTAATGGTGATGCTCATTAAAGAGGTAGGAGGAGAGCGGGAGGGGAGGGAGGAACTCTTCCTGCCATATTAGAGGACTTATCAAGTGTAAAGTTTCTTCTGATGGGACACAGTGGAGCTGAGGCCAGTTGGGAGGTTATAATGCTCAAATCCTTGGAAGACAATGGCTTTGGTTGCAAAGCACGACCAGTTGAGCAACTTAATTTATTACTCTGTTCCTGCCAAGTGATTTTTAAAGCTTTACATTAAACTGAATATGCATCACAGTTCATCACCCCTCTGCTGCTCAAGGCATGCACTATAGCCACTTTCTTTCACTACAATCCAGAAAGAAAAAATGTCAGAGGAATTTTCAGACCTGAATTCAGCTAAGTCTTAAGTCTTTGCTTAAATCCCATTGGAGTCAAAGGAATTAAGCAAGGCTTTGACTTAAAGCATGCTCTTAATTGCTTTGCTGAATCAGAGCCCATATTCTGATTTTCTTCATCAGGATCACTTCACATTCAGAAATGCATTTTCATCCTCTAAAAGGCTGTTGCTCCCTCTTTTTCCCACCTGCTCAGCCATAGCAAAATACCTGGGAGCTGTTTTTGTCCTATGAGACAAAGGGATGTGGTGATGACAAGGGTACTTGAGCCAATGCAGTTTCAATAAACCAGAAAGTAATTTGGTTTGCAAGGAACTTAGTGGAAAGTAGTTTTTCTGTAAAGGCAGTTGAGTAATGACCTATCACTCAAGCAGTTGTGAAAGAAGAGCCCTTTACATCATGTAGGTGAAGAATGGTGCTTTTAGTAGTCACCATTTCAGTCCTGGCTTGGACAAAAATTTAAAGCATGTCCAAATACTGCAGCAGATGAATTGTCCAGCACAGTGAGGGACTTCAGGCCTCCCATCATCCAAACCAGGGGCAGGGTCATCACCCACTACAGCCTCTTTCCAGCTTGGCTGCCTGTGCTGCATCCCCAACAAGTCCAGGAGAAAAGGGTGAGTGAGTGGTCAGTTCTTGCTCTGGTCCATGGTTGGAGAGCAGCAAGACATCCACCTATATAGACTTGGCAACTGGGAGACATATTTCCAGCTTCTCAGATGGAGAAGTGCCTGGTGTTCATCCAACCATGCTCCTTCACCCTTGAGACAGCAGCTTGGCCTTGTGTGTGCTGCTGAGAAATCTCGACCCAACATTATTATTGTCTTCCTAAGAATCCTATTCTTTGTCAACATCCTAAAACTGTACTGCAGACCATTGCTTGGAGAGCAGCATTATGAACACATGTGAATTTAACCTTGTTTACCACCAAGGATTTTGGTAAAAAAAATCACATAAGCTGTAACAATGTCTCTGTTCTGCTGAAGTCACAGAAAGTAAATAATGGATAATGACTTAAAGTGACAGCGAATCTAGTCAAAGGCTATAATGGAGCATGAGTCTGGACATAAATGAAGGTCTAATTTTTTATAAGAGCACAACTACTTCCAATAAAAATCCTTTTTTTTCAATCTGATAGGAAGTGAGAGTTCATGGCAACATGGTCATACTTCATTCTGATGTCACCACAGGGGTTTTTCCCCAAAAAATTTGGATGCTGTTGTATCAGATGAATCCACTGCTACAGGAGTGCATCCGGGGTCTGCTGATTCATCTTGTGTGCAGTGTGAAAGGAGAAGGGAGACCACAGTGCTCCTCTATTGGGAGAATCTCTGTCTCCCTGATGTGTGAAGCGAGATTCCTTCTCACATTCACTGACTTTCCCTTCATATGCAATAACAAGGGTGAGGAAAAACCTGTTGTGACCTTCCCTGTAAAGTGGTGGGTGTATTCCTCCCATGAAAAGGGGGGGATGTGGATTTCATATCTGTCCAGTCCAGAAAGGTCTCAGACTCAAGTCCCTCTTTCATGGACAAATGCTGGCTCTGCTGGGCAAAAGTTCTTTTTTCCACCCCTGTGTCTCTTTGGGTTTGTTCTGTGAAGTCCTTGTGTTAGGTGTGGTCTGGGCATGGCCATGCCAGTGTGGACTGTTTGGTTAGACAAGTAGGGCTTCTGCCTAACCAGAGTGTAATTAATAGGACAGTGCTGAGTGCATTTTAATGGAGGCTACTCTGTTGCCCCATGTGAAAACATCTGTACTTTTCTCCAGGATGAAGTGAAGGCTGACATTAAGCAGCTTCCAGGTCCCAGGTGCCGAAAGTCCAACCAAGATGGGATTCAAGCCAAATTCAGGTTGCATTCCAGTCTGTGATGAAAGGGGATTTTGAAACGCTTGACTTTCCTGCAGAGCAGAAATTCCATTTCCCAATCAGCTCTAAATAATCATTTAAAGATGGACTGTAAATTGAGATTGGTTTAATGTGTCATCTTGGTTTTAATTGCTTATAGTCCTGAATAAATGTTATCAGACCATCGGAGTCTAAGGATGAAGCAAGAGCTGGGTGGTGATTCAGATGGGATCGTCTGTTGCCAAAGAGGAAGTCCTGGGACAGAGATGACTCTATTGCTAGAGCATAAGACAAGACAGTGAACTCTCTGTTTACAGTGGGCCACTGAAAGAATGGGATAATTGCAATTATCAGAGTGAAGCAGCATTTTAATGATTGCTTCATTTTAAAAATACATATGTAAATCTCTGAGATGGTGGAGTGGTGCCAATTTGCCCTGGCCGAGCAGTGGACCCATTATCTCCTTCAAAGAGCTGGCAGCTTCACCCGTGGCAGAAGAGGCGAACATCAGGGCAAGCTGTGCTCTGTTCAGCTAATGAGTCACAGCACCAGGCATGCACAGACCACACCAGGACTCAGAGGAGAGACCCACAGCAATGAGAAGAATAGTTTTGGATTGGTTGGTTGTTGGTTGTTTTTTTTTGCTTTCCCTTGCAGTAATCTATTGATGGCTGTGGGAAGTTGGAGGATACAGAAATTTTGGAACAAAAACTTGTGTTCAGATGTAGGAGTTCGATTTGGGGAGATGTTGAACAGAGGGTGCTTCTCATCCACTGCAGTAGGAGGTGAATCCTTGTGCTCCTACTGTTCTCCCTCCCTTCATGTGCTTGCCACTGTTCTTACTAATTTTCCTGCTTCCCTATTTCAGTTTTCCTTCACTAGAATACATTGTGGTTCATCTTCCCTGGAACATAGTTCTCAAGTCAGTCCAAGATACTCAACTCTGTGCTCTAAAGAACCTCTGTTTATGGAAAGCAAAACTTGAGTGAGCTGGACTTTGTTATAATTACTCCCTCTCAAAGCTACTGATTTCTGAAGAGGTCAAAGGAATTAGGAGCCAGCACCCCCTGGGTTAGATGCTTTGGACCCTTTAAAGGCACTTGGGTGGACTATCTTTTGCCCAGTGTGGAGACAGAGATATACAAATGATCAGCAACATGTTGAGAAATCAAGATGCTTTCAAGGATAAGACCTTTCTGTAGATGGGTTCTGGCCAAATTCATCCCTGTACTATGAGTAACTGAACAGGAGCTGTGTTCTTAATGCTGAATTTATTAGTCTTCTTGTTTCGAGGTCTTCAGTAATTACCATCATGTGACTGGGGTTCATGGAGTTAAGAATGTTACACGTCCTGCTATCTGGTGTGGGAGTTCTCATATACACAACCTAAAAATGTGGAGAAACCACAGATTTATGAGATCATGCTTTTTAAGTATGCCCTTGTCCAAGAAATAGTAGTTTCTAAATCACTCGCACTCTACATTCTTACTGAGGTATTGAATTTGCTTTTATGAAGTAGGCACTGGTCCATGATATTAATTGCCATATTAGTAAAATATATTGGGGAAGGACTGGAGATTTGCCATGTCACTTTCTAACTCCTCTCTCCTCGAGAGGAGGAGGGGAACTGCTGCCTGGATGCTTGCCAGGCCAAGAGGATGGCTTGACGCACATTGGATAGCATGAAAGCTCTCATTGAAATATGCTAAAGACACTTAAAATGGCTGGCTGAGCTCTGGCTGGCTCATTTCATCTATGTTTATGATCTTCCTCCCACGTTAAAGAATTCCCCTTTGATTTCTTAAGGCCCCAAAGGTGACCATGATATAATTTGATGGGTCTCAAGGAGCAGATCTTCATGTAAATTGGTCACAGCTTCTCTGAGAGGTTTGCAGCAGTAAAGGAAATTTTGCTAGGAAAAAAAAAAGAGCCTTCCTAATTAGTGTGCAGTACATAAGGGACCTAAAAAAAAAAACAAAACAAAAAACCTTGTGTGAGGAGAAATTCAATTATTTTATTTTATTTTTTTGTTCCCTAAGTCAATAAAGTCTGTCCATTATTTGCAAAAATCTCCTTGTCAGGGTTATCCCTCTGTGTTTTCTTTCAAAACAAAGCTTCCAAACAGGCAGTTTGAAAGTGAAGATGAGAGAAAAGATACAAAAATGATGTCCACAGTGTGCCCTGGTACCTCAACTTATCTATTGTACAAATTGTCTATTACAGTTCTTCTTGGAAATGCTGAATTGACCTCAACCTGTGGGTGCAGAGGGTTCAGTTCTGCTGGCAGTGCTGGTTCTAGGGTATCTAACAGAGCATTTAGATGCTTGAGGCCACTTTTATTCATTAGGGTGATTAAGCAACTGTGTGGGACACATGTTTAATGTTAAGCATGACTCTTGGTGCTTTGTTGTATTGACTTTTTGTGGGCTATACTCCTGTGGACGATGTGTACAGCTACTCGCTGTCCTCCCCTGCCTTGTATTATTAATCTTATGCCCTTTTCCAGCTCTTGACGATTCATTTCTTTGTTGTTTCTTCCTTGAGCTTGCTCTGTAGAGGGAAAAGAAGAAAAAAAAAACACAACACACACAAAAAAAAAAATCCCCACACAAATCTGCCCCAAAACCCAACAACTCTGCCTGACTGGTTTCTACCATCTAAGAGATGTTAACTCCTGTGGAGAGTTACCCTTCAAGGACATTAAACTCCTATATAGCAATAGGGTGGCTTGGATTAAATCACAGTAACAGGCAGAAAAATCAATGTTGGCAACCTAATGTCAAAACCATGAAAAGTTTTAGTTTGAAACTAAAAAAGGAAGATTTAGATTAGAAAGAAGGGAGAATTTTTTGATGTTGAGCATGGTGAGAGCCTGTCCCAGGTTGCCCAGAGAGGTGGTGGCTGCCCCATCCTTGGCACCATCCCAGGGGAGGTTGGCAGGGCTCTGAGCAACCTGCTCTAGGTGCACATGTCCTTGCTCCCTGCAGGGGATTGGACAAGATGAGCTTGGAAGGTCCTTCCCACCTTAACTAGTCTGATTCTGTGAACTGAAATTTTGCAGCTTTGGTGACTGGGCTCCTCTTACAGGTCAGGGTGATGAGTGGCCATGAGGTTTTTCAGAGCAGCTATGGCAGCACGGCTCCCAGTCACCAATTTTTACTGCTGGAGTGGACTCATCCAGCTTCTTTTGATGGAGAAACTTGGACTACTTAATTTTGAATTAAATTTATGCAACTGATGATTTTAAATGAGTGGTTTTGAATGAAACACAGGTAAAAGCTGGGAAACTGCTGGCTGGATGCCTGTTTGTCACTTTTTTTTTTCACTTTGGACTTCTGATTTTGAAAAAAACCCTTTCTGAAATCGCCAAACCTTTGCAAATCTTACTTAAGTTTTCTGATCAGGTTCATTCACTGTTCCAAGGATCCTATTTCACCTGCCACTGTGAGTTTGCTATTGTTAGCCTTTCAATTCTCAATTTTATCAATCCTGAATTCTGTGCCTGAGTACATCACATTAAGGTGAATGTAGAGAGGAATATTGCTGCCTGTGCACAGACCTTTAGCAGAGAAACTCCCACAACTCCCTAGAAGAAACCCAGAACTAATTCCCTCCTGTGTCCCTAGCCAAGACACATTTTCTGCCTATAGGACACCTGTCAAAGAGGAACAGACTTCTTATAAAATAAACAAAAAATGTTTGGTGAGCAAACTCAGGGAAGACTAAAGAACCAGCCAAGTTCCGGATATCCTGGACAGCAGTTTTCATGCTTCCTTCAGCTGCCTTGAAGAAAAATATCATCTTGTTCTAGCCAGTTCTAGTTTTATTTTCAGCCTAAGGATGATGCTAGGAATAACTGGGTAACAGAGATGAAATTTCCTTACTTGCCTAATGTAATCAAAGGCTTAGTGGACAAGGTAAATGATGGCATGTGCTATAATTAAATGTTCTAGGGTTTGAGATTTCTAACTGATCTGAATGTCGAGGTCAGGGTGAAAAATGAGCTGAAACGTGCACAACAGACCTGTACGGAGATGTTCCTTCTCTCTGGGATGGACTGGGATTAAAAGGTCACATTCCAGCTGCTTTAAAATGTGGTGGTGCTCAGACCTTGCTCACAGCTTTGGGCTTGCCAAGTATCTCAGTAAAGCTAGGGAAGGACTTTGGGCTGCTCTCCTGGGGACAATGCAGGAAGATGAGCTGCACTCAGCTTCATGGAGAGGCAAGTGTTGAGCCAGGTTTGGAGAATCAGCTGATGTCTTGTGTTGGGATGGTGGCTGAGTAAAATCCTTGATGTCAGGAGGCAAAAGCTCTGCCTTGGACAGAGCTTTTATGGTTGATAGGGTACCAATTAATGAGGTCTATGAGAAGAATATTTGGCCTTCTTGAACCTGCCCTGGATCAAAACCTCAGTTATATGGTGCTAGAAATCTTTCTGATTACTTCTGATACTGAGCATAGATGTTCATACTTCTTCAAAGGCTCCCTTTGCAGCCTGTGATGAGGTCCCTGGCCTTTGTGTCTCAAAATCCAAACACAAGAATAGAGAACGGATGGATGCAGACAGGCAGGATCAATCTGGTGTCTGTTGGGCATAATCTGTCTCTCTGTTTAGCTTTGACTTGGCTTTTTCATTCTCAACCTTGCAGACCCCTTTCTCTGCCCTGTGCCCTCTAAATAACACCCTCCTCTAAAACTGTGTCTTAAAAAAAATCTAATCCCAGATTTACTGTTCTTAATTCAGAAGCTCGGCTTGAATCAGGCAAAGAAATTGAAACAAAGACCAGAGCAGTTTAGACAAAACTGAATTGCCACATGTTTTAATTTTCCTGCACACAGCTCAGGAACTTCTGGGCGTTTTATTTGGTAAAGTGTGAAATTACATTAATGCTGGGAGTTGGAGGCCTTTCTATCTTAAGCAGATACTGTGCAACTGTTTATCCCCAAGCTAAGAAAATGTTTTTGCAGTTGGCTGATGTTCAGTCCTATGAATAATATTTTGCAGAGGAGTTTGCTCTCTGATTAGCACAAAATGATCTGTGCATGTCTAGGAACACGCTTTATGGTTATCCTGCTTGAGAGCAGGGCAGGTTTTTGAAATCCCTCCTGTTCCTTGGAATATCTGTGTTTGCCTTGGCATTCAGGCAACACAAAGTAGGAACCCCACAGAGGAGGCTGGATGAACAGAGGAAAAATTGCTTTACCCTGCACAGATTGCGAGTGGAACATGATCTCTGAATCAACTATCTTGTTTCTTAGAATAACTGAAAAATATTTAATTACTCATGGTAGGGTGGAGCCACTGCTGCAATCTGGCCCTTCTTCCATTTGAAGCCCATTGGTGTTCAGTCTTTCCCCCCCCCACCCAAAGTCTTGTTACATTTGTACTACCTGAACCTAATCCTACTTTTATCCTGGGGTAAATCAATAATCCATTATTCATTTCAATGGCATTTACCAGTGATATATCAAGATTCAGGTTTGGGTAGGGGAAAATTTCAGATCCTACTTTTCTCACCATTGGAGAAAAATGTGCTATCTCAAGCCTAAGATGGTTTACCATTCTTGGACACTTAGAAATGGCACCTGTATCTCCAAGAGTATTTGTGCCACACAATGAATGTCAGTCAAGATAAACGTAGGTTTAGTACTATTACAGTGTGAAGATTTCCTTGAATTTCAAATTGTTTCTTACAAAGGAAAACCCGATATTCCCAAATCAACATTAGATCATCCCACCCATATAAAACCTATGTAAAGTTTGAGTAATGCACAACTTCATCTGTAGTTTTTATTATGTCATCTATTCATTTTCTTACAGCACTTGCCTATCCTTTCACTGTCTCAGAAGTAAGATGTTCATGCTCACTGCAAGCTGGGTGGACTAGATGACCTTCAAAGATCTCTTCCAGCCCAAACCATTCTATGAAATACCTGATGCTAAATACAATTTTATGCAATCTGCTAACTTTCTCTGTATGAAGTTAGAGGAAATTATTTCTGGAAAAATAGATGACTGAATAACATGGGAAAAACTGTTTCAGAAGGCAGTGACTTGTGGACCACTTTAGAGGGCTTATTCTTCACCTTTTTTCTCAAGAGAAGTAGTGAAGTCTCTACATACTTTCAACCAGATTTCTTTGAATTTTAGGCTAACCAACCCAGAAAGTGGTACAAAGAGGGGAGACAGTACAGCAAGCTGAAATAAAATCCTTCTCATTGTTCTAAGATCTGTATTGTGAAGAGTTTCCCAGCTGAAATCATCGAATCATAAAATATTTATGTTTGGGAGAGACCTTTAAGATCATTAAGTCCAACCATTTTCCCAGCACTGCCAGGGCACCACTGCCCCATGGCCCCCAGCACCACAGCTCCATGGCTTGGAAACCCCTCCAGGGATCATGGGGACTCCACACCTGCCTTGAGCAGCCTGGGACAGGCCTGGACAACCCTGGAAGGGAAAAAATTGTTCCTCAGCTCCAACCTAAACCTCCCCTGGGATAACTAGAGGCTGTTTCCTCTTGTCCTGTCTCTCATTCTGTGGATGCAGAGCCTGACCCCACCTGGCTTCAACCTCCTGTCAGGGAGTTGTGGAAAGCCAGAAGGTCTCCCCTGAGCATCCTTTTTCTCCAATCTGGACAACCTCAAAATAATTCATTAGATAGATTAGGGACATACTTATGCCCACGGAGGTCATATTTACACAAATGTAACATCTCTCTTGACAGGATCAGACCTACCACCTTTTCTCTTTCAAGGTGACCCTGCTAAGACCCCTATATTATGTTCATACATCATTTGGAAAACATACATACACCTCATTGTCAGAAGGTGTTTTTTTCCCTCCCCCCCATTGCCTGTTGATGTGTTTACGATGTTCCTTGCTTTTTGTGTTTTGCAAGCAGCATACAAAGTGTGCCTTGGAAAAATATTTGCAGAAACTTTGGCAAGGGTAGCCTTAGCTTTGCCCCGTGCTTCCTGCAGGTCTGTGGGGAACCCGGTCTCCTGAACAATGGGCTCCAGCTATCAGCCCTCAATGGTTTGACCTTTCTCCATTTCAGCTGCAAATCGCTGTGTACACACAACATCGGCTGGACTTTCTCAGCCCCGATTGTTTGAAACTGCCTGAAAACTTCCTATTGAGCAAAGGAATTAAAATGACCACATTGGTTTCCCTCCCCCACCTGCCTGGTATCTACAAAACAACTCATTTAGGTACAATTTGTTAAAATTTTTACAATGTTGGTACATTGTTTTTTTTTCCTGCTCTCACACCTGATGATTTTGTACCCAATGCTGCCTGGGACCGAAAGGTGAAAATATTTTTGAGTTCATTAAGACTGCTAATTGGGCTCAAGAGAAAGACTTGGGGGTGAGACAGAGACCTGAAATGGTCATTTAAGAATGACAGATAGGAAGGAGGTGTTGGGAATGAAAGAAAGGATCAGAGCAAGTAGGGAGCACCAGCAATGGGAGCATGGTGCCTAGGTGTGGCCACCTGAGTTTCAGAACCTCTTTGAGCTGGAGTCACCCAATTTGCTCGTTTTCCTTGACAGTGAAAGTATTGTGGAATGGTTTGCATGGGAAGGGACCTTTCAAGGTCATCTTGTTCACCCATCTGGCAGGGAGCAGGGACATCTGCAACTAGAGCTGGTTGTTCAGAGCCCCACCCAATCTCACCAGGGATGGGGCATTCACCACATCTCTGGGCAACCTGGGCCAGGGTCTCATCACACTTTATAGTGAAGAATTTATCTTCTGAATCTTCCCTCTATTAGTTTCAGACCTTGTCCTGTTGATATATTCTAGTAAAAATCCTGTCCTTATCTTTCTTACAGGTTGCCTTTAAGTATTTAAAAGCAACCAGAGGGTCTCACTGGAACCTCCAGGCTTAGCAACCCCAACTCTCTCAGCCTTTCTTCTTTGGATCTAGTTAGCTTAATTCAAACAGAAATCCTAAGCTGTGGCATCTATCTGCTTCTCTTTGNTAAAGTTTGAGCAATGCACAACTTCATCTGTAGTTTTTCTTATGTCATCTATTCATTTTCTTCCAGCACTTGCCTATCCTTTCACTGTCTCAGAAGTAAGATGTTCATGCTCACTGCAAGCTGGGTGGACTAGATGACCTTCAAAGATCTCTTCCAGCCCAAACCATTCTATGAATACCTGATGCTAAATACAATTTTATGCAATCTGCTAACTTTCTCTGTATGAAGTTAGAGGAAATTATTTCTGGAAAAATAGATGACTGAATAACATGGGAAAAACTGTTTCAGAAGGCAGTGACTTGTGGACCACTTTAGAGGGCTTATTCTTCACCTTTTTTCTCAAGAGAAGTAGTGAAGTCTCTACATACTTTCAACCAGATTTCTTTGAATTTTAGGCTAACCAACCCAGAAAGTGGTACAAAGAGGGGAGACAGTACAGCAAGCTGAAATAAAATCCTTCTCATTGTTCTAAGATCTGTATTGTGAAGAGTTTCCCAGCTGAAATCATCGAATCATAAAATATTTATGTTTGGGAGAGACCTTTAAGATCATTAAGTCCAACCATTTTCCCAGCACTGCCAGGGCACCACTGCCCCATGGCCCCCAGCACCACAGCTCCATGGCTTGGAAACCCCTCCAGGGATCATGGGGACTCCACACCTGCCTTGAGCAGCCTGGGACAGGCCTGGACAACCCTGGAAGGGAAAAAATTGTTCCTCAGCTCCAACCTAAACCTCCCCTGGGATAACTAGAGGCTGTTTCCTCTTGTCCTGTCTCTCATTCTGTGGATGCAGAGCCTGACCCCACCTGGCTTCAACCTCCTGTCAGGGAGTTGTGGAAAGCCAGAAGGTCTCCCCTGAGCATCCTTTTTCTCCAATCTGGACAACCTCAAAATAATTCATTAGATAGATTAGGGACATACTTATGCCCACGGAGGTCATATTTACACAAATGTAACATCTCTCTTGACAGGATCAGACCTACCACCTTTTCTCTTTCAAGGTGACCCTGCTAAGACCCCTATATTATGTTCATACATCATTTGGAAAACATACATACACCTCATTGTCAGAAGGTGTTTTTTTCCCTCCCCCCCATTGCCTGTTGATGTGTTTACGATGTTCCTTGCTTTTTGTGTTTTGCAAGCAGCATACAAAGTGTGCCTTGGGAAAATATTTGCAGAAACTTTGGCAAGGGTAGCCTTAGCTTTGCCCCGTGCTTCCTGCAGGTCTGTGGGGAACCCGGTCTCCTGAACAATGGGCTCCAGCTATCAGCCCTCAATGGTTTGACCTTTCTCCATTTCAGCTGCAAATCGCTGTGTACACACAACATCGGCTGGACTTTCTCAGCCCCGATTGTTTGAAACTGCCTGAAAACTTCCTATTGAGCAAAGGAATTAAAATGACCACATTGGTTTCCCTCCCCCACCTGCCTGGTATCTACAAAACAACTCATTTAGGTACAATTTGTTAAAATTTTTACAATGTTGGTACATTGTTTTTTTTTCCTGCTCTCACACCTGATGATTTTGTACCCAATGCTGCCTGGGACCGAAAGGTGAAAATATTTTTGAGTTCATTAAGACTGCTAATTGGGCTCAAGAGAAAGACTTGGGGGTGAGACAGAGACCTGAAATGGTCATTTAAGAATGACAGATAGGAAGGAGGTGTTGGGAATGAAAGAAAGGATCAGAGCAAGTAGGGAGCACCAGCAATGGGAGCATGGTGCCTAGGTGTGGCCACCTGAGTTTCAGAACCTCTTTGAGCTGGAGTCACCCAATTTGCTCGTTTTCCTTGACAGTGAAAGTATTGTGGAATGGTTTGCATGGGAAGGGACCTTTCAAGGTCATCTTGTTCACCCATCTGGCAGGGAGCAGGGACATCTGCAACTAGAGCTGGTTGTTCAGAGCCCCACCCAATCTCACCAGGGATGGGGCATTCACCACATCTCTGGGCAACCTGGGCCAGGGTCTCATCACACTTTATAGTGAAGAATTTATCTTCTGAATCTTCCCTCTATTAGTTTCAGACCTTGTCCTGTTGATATATTCTAGTAAAAATCCTGTCCTTATCTTTCTTACAGGTTGCCTTTAAGTATTTAAAAGCAACCAGAGGGTCTCACTGGAACCTCCAGGCTTAGCAACCCCAACTCTCTCAGCCTTTCTTCTTTGGATCTAGTTAGCTTAATTCAAACAGAAATCCTAAGCTGTGGCATCTATCTGCTTCTCTTTGTCTTCTCCCAATTTCAGCATCCTTCCCCACCAGGGCTTTTAAAAGGAAAACAGTTCACTTTCTAGAGGCACAGAGATTAACTTGCTTTTTGCTGGGGAAAAGGAAGATGTTAAATCTTAGCAGTGCATGACTCACTCCAAGCACTGAGAAATGCTCATCTCCCTCAGCTCGTCTAGGTTAATTTGGTGGCTATTCTCCCTTCATGGAGGCCTATAGGATTGCAGGACAATGCAAAAAAAACCCAAACAAAGATAGAAGTGGCTCTGTTCTGTACAGATCTTCTTTCTTCAAGGCTAATCCTTTTCTAAGAGCATCATCTGCATTTCCTCTGGAAGGTGGCAAATGAACAGCTGCCACTCTGCTGCACCTGACCATCCTGTGCTTGAACTCAGGCATCAGGTTTCAGTTTTGTTTTCCCTCCAGTTGTGGATAAGCTGCACAGGTCCTGATCCCTGCACTTCTCCTGGCTCATACATGCACTTAGCAAAGCTTATCAATTAAGATCTCACTTGAGCAACTGGGCAAATATGTCTTTAAGCTGAAGCAGGTAAAGGTGTTGGTGTATTTGTACTTTTCAAAGTCTGAGATAGGCTGTTTGTTCAAGTCTGGACCTCTTTGGAAGCCTTCTGTAGGTCGGTCCATTTTCTGTTTACAATAAGAAAAAAAAAAAAAGAGAAGAAACCCTCCAGTCCTCTACAAAATTAAAAGCAGAAAGCTGGAGCTGTATGTGAAAAACTGGAATAAAACTTCCTCTGGAAATTGTAGGCTGAAGTTCTATGCAAAGTAATGCCATCTGCCAGACTAAATTAGTCCAGAAGTAGCCAACCTGCAGCTCCTGGTTCTCATGCCAGTTCCCTATCTGCTGTTGCAGTAAGCCATCAGAAGCTTCTGGACCAGGCATCTCTGGGTCACTCTGGGATCTGTCTGCCAGGTCTGTTCCTGCCAGAGAGCACTGAAGACCCTGGGGAGACACTGGAATTCCCCCCTGGACTCCCATCTTCATGGGCTTTCCAAAATGGGAGTTAAATCTTGGTCAGACTAAGTTGTGCGTGTTGTCTGCAGTGCTGGGCTGCTTGGGTAATCTCTATTCCTGCATCCCCAGTCTGCTTCTTCACGCTCTGTTCAATGCAGGGATCCACCCACTGTGACACCCTGTGGATCCTGTCCTACCTTGATAAAACATCCCTCTGCCGTATACATTGAGCAGTGATTTTTATTATTTTTAAGAATACTGGGATTATCAAGGTTTGGATTAGCGAGCAATTTCCTGAGTTTCTCAACATCATAAATGAGGTCAAAAAGGTCTTTTTGAATGGAACCCATTAATCTCCTTGTTGTTAGCAAGGAAACGTTGAAAAGTGCAGGTGTTAACAGTCGCTGTGTTATTTTTGGGAGAATGTGAACTGAAACACTCACAGGAAGCGTAGTATTCCCCTGCCAGCATCCTGGAGTATTATTTTAGGCAGCAGAACTGAGGGTTATGTGCAGGATTATGCTTTCATCACACCTTTAGAGCTAGAGCACTTCGTGTGCAAGAATTTTGCCTGGAGCATTTCTTTTCTCTGTCTCTTCTTTTCTTTTGTTTTGTTTTTTAATTAAAATAATCACTGTGGTCCCCATCAACCAGCAGTGTTATGATGCTGCTCCCAGGGAAAAGCAGGACAGGAGCTGGTCACCAACCAGATCACAGAAGGGATGCTACTCTGCTTAAGGGATTGTTTCAGCTTGCTTTGAAATATAGTGAGGCATGGGGCACTCATTCCCCTGGCTGCTCTTTTAAAGGCTTCTTCAGCAAATCCTTTTTACAAATATACTGCTGGAAATGAGCCCAGGTAGGAGCTTTTGGATCTGGATCCAATATCCAGCCTTTTTACCTACTTGAGGATCGGACTCTGAAATAGGTGAAATGAATGAATGGGAAGGGATCTGGCACATGGGGAGGTGATAGGGCGAGGGTCCCAAAGTGCCTTAGTATCAGGGAAAATCTGAATTAGAGTTTTAGCCATCAGATTGCTGCTGCCTCCTGCTACAGACTCTTCTCCTGACTGAACTCCCCTGCCCTGTAGCTAAAGCAAGATCCATACCCTTATAACAGCAACACAGGCTTGCGTTTCAGCTGCACATCTAAATATGTTCACCAGTTGAAGGGTTTCCAAAGCATGTGAACTCCTCTGTGTGTGGTGGATAGAGTTATAATATATTCTGATGGCAAAGAAAACAGGGAGAGGGAATTAAAAAAGAAAAAGAAGAAAATTCAAGTTAACATTAAGGGCATTAAGTAGTAAATAAAGCAACCAGTTTCAAGCAGTTTTCCAAGCATTGATGGCCTAAGAGATATACGGCTGTGGAATTACTTGTTCTTGCAAAGAATGACCTTATGTGGATGCCTCTGCGTAGCCAGACGACGTTAACAAAGCCACATCATCGGGTAAATGTCAGGCAGCACTGGTGGCTGAGTGAATGTGCTGGCTGGAGAAACTTTCCCCAGTGACATGAGACAGTTAGTTATAAAAAGAATCATCTCCACAGAGATGTGTAGGGAAGCCATCCAGGATCCCTCCAGAAATTAACGACCCTCAAAGATGAAGGGCTTGATGTTCCTTTCTGATACAATAAAATGCTGAGTGGAGGAGCAAAGTCACCCCAAACCTTCCCATTTATTTGTTTTGATTTTTTCCTCCTTTTTAAAGAGTGGTCACTGGAGTACATCAACTCTCCAGCCAATAGAACCAATAAGGAAAGGCCATAACCCAAGGTTTTTACATTCAGCTGATTAAAATCTAGAATATAATCAAAACAAGTATCTCATTGAATACATAAGAAATTCACTTCCCATTTCCACCAACCTGCCTTGCACTACTGCTCTGGCGGGCCAGGCAATTTACTTCTGAATATCTAGAATGTGAAATGGGTTAGTCATCTCCAGGCACTCTTCCAGACAGCTCTTATCATCTACAAGTTCTTTTTTAGGGTTTCTGGAGTTTTGACCAATAGAGGAGGTGCAGCCTTTAAATGCTGCAGAAATTTTTCTTTTTTCTGGCTGAGCAAAGTGTGGAACCTCAGGGTTTGCTCCAGTTGTACTTATGGACTTTAAATTGGATGATGGGTTACTGTGTGGTTACTAAGTCTGCAGATAAATTACTGTTTAAGTCGCATTGCCTCAATAATTACCAGATTTGCACCCAGTCACCATAATTATGTGGCTAATGAGGTGCATAACAGGATTCCCTCAGTTTTAGTGCTAACTTAGGAATGCCAGAAAAAGCTAATTTTCTTTTCTATGTTTTTTTTTCTTTTTCTCACATTTACCAAACAGCAGAGAGACTCGGGAAGATCCAGAAAACATAATGATAGCAACTGTATGACAAAATCTAAATCAAATGTTTTCCCTGGATAGCAGACCAGTAATGACTTAAAATTTTCAGCCTCCTATTTTATTGAGTGCGTTAAATGTTTCTGCTCAAGGGGATGGAGATTTAAGTGAAGCAGGCCGATAGGCAAGCATCCTAGCTGACCAGAACTGTCATGTTTCTGATAGTGGAACTAGTGATTGCTGGCCACTAAAAGGCAAAGGGAGGATAACTTCCCAGTAACTACAGCCATAAATACTCTCTTTCACCCTAAATGGGATTAATAAAGATACTCCCTTCTCTTAAATACACCAATTTAAAATAATGCAGTAACTCCCCAGCACTTTTTTTTTTTACCTGACATCTGTTCAAACATCTGCTCAGCAGGACAAGAATGAATCATATTACGCTGATTATATTTGCTTAATTCTACCATGTAGCCTTTGATCCACATCAGGTCGACATGCTTAGCCAGATACCGCGAAAACCAAACTTCAATCCGTGTGTTATTGCACCAAACAGTTACAATAAAAGGCCCAGACCTTGGCTGTGGCCTGTATTGACGCAGCAAGGAGAAAAGCCATTCCTTGTTCACAGGCTGCTGGGTGTGTTTTGGGGAAAGATTTTGCATCTTGTTCCTCAGCATTCTCTGCATGAAGGGTAGTCTGTGGCAGCCCAGATTTCCTCTGGATGAGGAAAACTCTTCCCTGCTCCCTCAACACAGGAGGTTCCACTGTACCTGTGCACAGAGCCAGCATCCCAAAGGGCACCGTTTTCCCAATGCTTCTTGAGCACATCTGATGTCCATGTTGGGCTCCCCCCAGGGCTGCTCCTTCATCACTTGTTCCAAAATCCAAGTTAAGGCTTTGGAAGGGGAAATCTTCTTTTCCTCATTACATCATTCTGAAAAAGATGCTGCAGTAAGAGGAGGATCACAAGCAATCTGATTTTTTTTATTTTTTTTTTCCCTGTGTGCACCATAACCTTTGGCATTCAGTCTAAACGAGCTCTACACACATGCGTGACAACTCTACTCCACTGCTATATAGGATTTCCAGCCTGTGTTCTTTCCAAAGTGCTGTTTAAAATAATCCCCTCGATATGTGACTCGGAAGATTTCTTTTGATTAAAAAATAAAAGGAGGAGGAAAGAAGAATTAAGAATCACCTAAGCCGAATGATTTTATTCCATGGTTTTAATTAGGTGGTTGGGACCATACCAAAAGCGAGTTACCGCACATTTGGAAGCATCTCAGGCAGCCCTACAAATTACTTAGTTAAAACTAAAAGCTTCAGAAATCCCACGGATTATGTGGAGGCCCAACTAAAGCTTCACAGGACAAGGCAGAAGAGGAAAAGCTGTTTTTATTTACATTTGTTGAAGTGCTCATTGGGGTAGAATATACAGTGAAGCAAGATGATAGTCTTCTTATATTAGGTTTTTATTTTAATGTCTGTATATATAGAGTTTTATTCTTCCCTAAGATGGCATCAAAACTCTTAGAGTCAAAGACAGCAAAACAGAGAACTTCAGAACTGGAAAAGAAAAGCTGGGAGGACCACAGCAGGCTCTATCTAGTACATCTTGGTGGTTTTATCCAGAAGTTTCCTGTCACATGTTGTGACAGACTAGAGATCTTCCCTTGCTGCTATTGTTCATTAAGAAGTTGCCTGCACCTTAATTAAGAGACAATTAATCAAAGGGCTGGGATCTCTGTAGATATGCAGTACTTTTATAGCTGTCAATAAGGCTTATCTACCGGTCCAAGAGTAAAGCAGGGCACATAGGTGGGAGGGTAAAGTCTTTGGGTTAGGGCATCTTCTGTGTGAAGAGTGTGCAGATGAGCCCATAGGTTGAACTTCAAAGCCAGTTTTGATGTCAGATTAGTTTTCAAGGTTTGCTCACAACCACAGGCTTTTCCTTTTATTCCATCTTCCACATATTTTCATGGATGCTTTCTTTAAAAAAAAAAATCAGCCCAAAGCTGCCTAAAAATGAAAATAAATCACAGAGAAAGCTAAAAGAAAAAGAAATTATCCTAGAAATGATCTGGCCATTTTTCTCTCTCCACCAACAAAAAGGAGGAAAAAAAACACCTCAAAAAGTATCCACACCCAAGGAAAGTAGATTATTTCTCCCAAACATCTTTGGTTAGTCAAAGCCTTCAGGTCTTGAAAAGAGGAAAATGTGTATTGAATAGTTTCCAGCTACTTTGAATTGGGACATCGCTCGCTTATGTTCCTTAGAGGTTTATGTCAGGGTCACCTAGAGCGAGTGGCTGAGTAGCCTTTTGTTGCATCAGCGCAAGTCCAAGGTAAATAACAATGGATGGTAATGACATGTTCTGTTCCCAGCCTTGATGTGCTGGAGAGCCCAGTGCTCTCCACAGAAGGAAGGGGGAGTGGAGGATGGGCTGACACCCGCTCCAGGAGTTGTGCAGTTTCTTCATCTTGATGTGTTTGGGTGTTTTCTCAAGCCAAGTTTCCTTGCTGTTGTCCTGCTCACCTCTTTCATTCCTGGTACAATCCACATACACACAAAAAAGATGTTTATAGTGGCTAAGATGCCTCTTAAATAAGCCAGGAGGTCTGTAAGAATTTACTGGAGCCAGGCTCCAGGTACCTGCCAGCCCCCTGTGTTTAGAAGTGGGTGCCCTTTGAAGGGATTATTGCTTCCTTTTGGGCATCTGAAAGGACCCTAGAAAAAGTTTGGAGGTTTGGAGTCCTCTGGTAAATCAGTCATGGTAGTCATAAAGTAATTTAGGTTAGAATAGACTTCTGAAGGTCCTCTGGTCTGTCCATGCAGGATCAGCTTTGGAGTTGCACAAGGTTACTTGGATCCATCTAATTTCTTGCAGGCAGACAGCACACTGTAAAGCCCTCTTTCAGAGTTGGCAGTGTTCAGCTTCTTTCTGGCAGAAAAGCTGAGCACTTTAAGCATCCCAGAAAGCCAGATGGTTTCCTTAGTCCCCTCAGTGCAATCTCTCCAGGCTGGGTTGGAGGTAGCTCAGCAGAGGGGCATGGTGGACTGAAGCTTTCATTCCTGGTTCCAACAATCATAACACCTTGTTCTGCTCTGAAGGAGGGGGGGAGAAAATTAAATATTAATGAAAAGTAAAGATCAATTGGCCAGTTAAATCATCCAAAAGCAAAGCAGATGCAAAAGGATGACTGTTTCTTCTTTGTCTGCTGGCCAATTCTGTTCCTCAGGATTTCAATTACAAACCTCAATGCCTGGAGGTGGCAGGAAAGGCTTAAATTGTTCCACGCAGAATTTCAGCTCACATGGAAGAAAACTTATTTATTTTTCCTGACGAGGATGGGGTCACGGTGATTTCTCCTCACTGGGTTCCTCACCACGAACACGCTACAGGGGAAAACGTGGGCTCTTGTTGGGTTTCCAGAAAACTTCCTTTGAAACCTTTTGCAATGCCTCTGAAAGTAAGAAAAATGTTCCCATTCATTAATGTTCCAGTGTAAGCGGGAGGGAGGGGAGGAGGAGGAAAGTACATGGTCAACTAGAATAAATGCAGCATTGCTGGGATTAAAGGTAGAGAAAAGGCAGCGGGAGCCATCGTGTTTCATGAGGAAGGAAAAGAATTGAACTTTAAAAGGAATGTTTCTTCCAGAGCTCACTGCAGCCTTTTTTATTTTTATTATTCTAACTGTTGCGAGTTAGAAGTGATCTTCGAAGATTTACTCTAGTCTGTGGTTTTGGATTCCTAGCCCATATCTGACTACCTCTGAAACATGAGAAAACCAAACTGGACCAAACCTCTACCCATGTGCAGACCTGTCTGAGCAGTTGCCCAAGTGTTTGTAACTTTGACAAGATAGGAGAAATTACATCCCCAGCTGTCACATCTCTGCTCTGCCACCTCTTTTCTCTGTCCCCTGAAAGCTCTGTATTCAGGCTTGAGGAGCAAGTTCCTGTACTAATAATAAGTTATTAAAAGTTCAGCCAGATCAATTTTTTCTCATATATCAGCCAATTCTCTACTGGACATGTGACATGGCTCTATTTTTTGTCATGGTAGAAAGAAGCCATTGGCTTTGGATGTGTGTGAATAGGAGTGAAGAACCAACCAGAAAAAAAGAAGAGTGATCAGGTCAGAGATGGGTTTCTGGCGGGTGCAGCCAGACACTGCAGTGTCCTCTCTGTAGCCTCTTCTGTCCATCCTCATCACCCTGGTGAGGAAGCCAGGAGACTGACCAGCCCCAGGCCATGCCTGGAAGCAGGCACAGCCCATTTGCCTGGAAAAGTGCCTGGAAAAGCCAGCAGGAAAATTAATTTTCTCAGCTTGTCAGCAGAAGAAAAACCATTATCACTTTTGCCGTAACTGTTAATTAAGGAATTTGTTGGTTTTTAAATTACTCATTCTGATTAAACACCTTTCTTAATATCGCATTTAACCTGCATATGAAGCAAAAGGGAGGTTTCTATGTGCAGAAATCTGGTTTACACCTTATAAGCTGAGCTTGGCATTCATTTTACCATCTGCAAAGACCTAGCTTTATATGCACATATATATATATATATATTTCTTTAGAACATGTCAGAGAAACTGTCCTGTTTTTCTGGGCATTGAAGCTTGCAGGAAATGTATCACCACATGAATTTTTATTCTTTTTTAACATTTCCAAGTCTGCAGTCACCTAGACTCTGATGCTGATTTTTACAAACATATTCCCATCCCAATTCACTCATGTTGTTCAATGTATAGTATATTACTAGAAAGAAATTGTCAATGAAAGTGACAGGACCTGGCACGAAAAACTCATCCACTGAGCAGCTTCTTGGGCTCTTTTTGCTTTCATCAAGCTTATTAATTGTTCCATGAATGAAAGCAGAAATTTCTAAGAAAAAAGTGCTAATCTCTCATAATAAACATACCATTATTCTGAGCCCTTGTAAGGACCAAGACATCAAAGAGACTACTTTTTTTTTTTTCTCTGAACTACCAAAGAAAGTTGCAGGGAGATAGTGACCCAACACCTGATTATGAAGTTGTCACTGCCTTTGGAATCCCCATCCAGCAGTGTTTTTTCCATTGGGTTGTGTCCTCTAGGGATTGTTTTACTGGAAATAACGCACCACAAACCACCAAACTGGATTGATCAAAGTCCTGTGCTCATGCTATCACCTGGGATGACTGACACACGTCAATCAGGAAGGTAGTGACTTCTATGAGGTCCCCTTCAACCTAAGCCATGCTGTCATTCTTCTTTTGGGACTGGAGATGTCTAGCTACAGATACAAGAATGGAGGACAGCTTGGTGGGAAGAGGAGTGGAGCAAGATCCTCTTAAAAAACAGGCTGGAAGAGCTAAGTCAGACTTATTCAAGTGCAGGATCACAGGCACTTTGGGTAGGAGTGGAGAGGATGGGGTGATGGAGAGATGAGGCTCCTCTCCAAGAGGTAGAGTTGGACTTGACACTATTACACATGTACGTGTTGTGCAATGTGGAAAAATGAGTGAGTGCCATCCACATGCTTCTCACGGCATTAATTCCAACTGCTGAAGTCAGTGAGAAACTATCCACTGACCTTGGGAAGACTGGGGGAGGTCCCTACAGCCGTGCTGTTGCTAAGGAGATGTTCAGTCCCTGCCTTGACCTGCCGTGTAAACCCGTGCTAATGGGAAGGCAAATGCCCAGGGGGGTCTTTAATGTGTCTGTCACCACTGTGTCTGGGCTGTTCCTGTAAGGCATGGAAAGGGATGCTGCAGTCTGGTGTTGTTCTTGTGCTGCTGAGGTTGCATCACATAGGGGTGGAATTATCCAAACCCTTTAGATGGGCCTAATTCTGCCCCGGGTGACACTAGAAGGGGTAGCACCAGTGAGAATTACCTCTGGGTGCACACTGTAATTTGGTTTTTTTCTTAAAAATCGACACTTTTTTTTTTTTTAGTTGGAACATTGCAAAAAACATAAAAGCTCAGAAATCAAAGGTTTCCTGTTATAAATAATCCTGTATCCCTTAGGCATTGAAAGGGGAAAATATAGCCAAGATGAGATTAAAAGATTTGGGGGGGTGGGATTTGTAATGTTGTGTTGTTTTGGATTTTTAGCTAAAAAAAAAATTATATATATCTAAAAATAACCTGCTGGTGGGAGGTCAAGGTAAACATTTCTTTGCCATTGGTTCATAATATTAGTATAGAGAGTCAGTTCGTCTTTCTGGCATAAATATTAGAAATACTTATGTCTCCATCTCCAGGGATCCCAAATCTCAGGCTGATGGGGTTCCTTCTTCCAGAACGAAAATTTCACACTGGTAAACGCACAGTAAAAAGCTGCAGCGTTTGATCACTTTAAAAATCAGTTGCAAATCATGAGGAACTTTAAAGCAGTAGAAATGGAGCTGAGATCTAAAAGGTCTAGAAGGTTTTTAAATAAAAATGCATCGATTGTATGTAATGCTACAGGTCTGCACTCATATTTGTAGTTCTTTTCCCAGTAGCAGCAGGGAGGACAGTGGATTTTTGACCCATCTGTACATTTGGTACCATCCTTAAGACAATGGTTTTTTACACCCTACAGTGATGAGATGTAAAAGAAAAAATTTCTTTCAGAACCACCACCTGATTGTTTAATTTGAAGTTTCCAACTTCTGAGAAAGTGAACACTTGTTCCTTATGCCCTTCATCGGTCACTCATAATTAAATATTTGTCATATCAGCTTCCTGTCTTTTTAGCTTTCCCTTTTCCCAAGCTGTAACTCGGGTTTTTCTCCAAGTGTGAAAATTTAAGCTGAGTGGCACTGAATTTTGTCTGTCATTCTTTCATTTATTTGTGCAGCAGAATCTTTCTTTAATCCCCTACAGAAGATAATGATTCTGGGAATATATTTGATATTGGGAATATCTGTCACCTTGCAAATCTGTTTCCTTTAATAAATACATATTAAGAATGTCTGCTGGATAAGCAGCATCTTTCTCCTATCCCTTTATAGATGCTGATGGATGAAGGCACATGTAGCTTGAGTTGGGAAATGTGTAGTTGTATCCTGGCAAGGGTGACAATGATGTTGGTTTATCCCTACTGCTCTGGATTTGGGGGTGACAATTCTGCTGGCACAGAAGGAAGACCTTTGACAATTAATGACGTAAACATGTCCACCGCCCCAAGGCTGTGTTATACCAGTATCTGTGATGGCATGATGAGGTTGGTTGCTAGGAAAGCAAGTGAAATGCTCAGATCCTATTTTAAAATACATTTTGTCATAAAAAAACTGTAATCTGTGCTGCAAGAAAACAGAGGTAACTGCCATTTGTGAAAGGCATTTTATAGGGTAGCTGTAAAAACTGGCACATGTCCTATTAGACTGGAGCTTGTTGGAACACTGTGACTTTATTGCTCATGAAGGTCATGGTGTGCGTGCTGACACCTCACAGGTGGCTCATGTTAAAGCAGCATCCATGACCTCCTCTCTCTGGGGAGGGAGGTCTCCTCCTGGCTGTGCATCATTCTGTTGTGCCTTGTAGGGTTTGCTGACAGATGACGGGTGTCTACCATAGGATGGGCAGATTGGGCTACCTCCAGAGGTCTTAAAGCTATTGCTCTTCCACAAAGAATTGACAAGGAAACAACTGCTGAAGTTTATTAGAGTATTGAGAAACTCAGTGATCCTGTGGAAGAATGCAAAAGATGTGGATCCTTGGATCCACCAGTGACCTGCTGCATGGTCTTGGGCAACTCACCCTGGTTTCCACTTAGAGCTATTCTCTGTCCTAGAAGGAAATTCTCTTGGGCTAGACCCCGCAGTCCTGCCATGCTCATGCATAGACTCCTCTAAAGCCTGCAGTTTGTGTGGCTGTACAAATAATACTGTACTGCAAGGCATAGTGATGTTCCTTAGAGAGCTGTGATGGTTCACAGGAATATAGCTAGATGGTGTTGGTAATTAAAAGGCATTATTAAGCCTAGTCCTGCTATAACTAGGGTTGAAGAGCTTTCTCTTTTTTCTTAACCACTTGAGAGATTCTTGATTCACAAGGCAAATACCCTATTGCCTGACTCCTGCTGCAGACCTCACACCAACTATTCATTGCCCTGTGACACCTTAGAGTTATGTATGGGCAGGAGGAGGAAAAGAGGAGGAAGACCTGGACTTAGGCCAACACTTACTACACTGTCATGGTTTTTCATGGTGACCACAGCCTCAAGTTCTCATATGCTTCTCCTTAACAACTGTGTAGGAAGATAATTTGAAGGCACATGGAGTTGAGACTTTTGTCCTTGTAGAACTACAATGATCACCTGCAATGGCAGGGATTTTCATTCACTTGTGTTACTGGAAATGAGTCCAGTGGTGTAGCTATCAGTAGAAAGAAGCGTCCTTAGATGTTTTCTGGACAACCTCCAGAATGTTTGGTAGGATTATGTTTCTGTTTTATTTCCAGGTTTTATAGTAGTGTAGATAATAGAAAGTTAAATAAACTAGTCTCTCTCCTTTGGTCTGCACTTATTTACATTTACCAGTTCCATGAAAATCAAGAAAAAAAACACACGCATAGGATCAGAGTCTTATTTCATATCAAATTTTCCCAAAGTTAATTGAATTGCAAGGAATACCTAAGAATGCTACAACAGTAACTTTTGGAGAGAGCAACCTGAACATGCCTTGAGATAAATTTTTAGTGGTTATGAAAAATCACTACATGTGCTTCAGGAGTCTATTTACCCTTTCATCTTTTAGTTTCTTTTATTTCAAGTTCATATATACACGAGGAATGCAGCTTGAAGTAATTTTAGCAAGTTCTTCTCTGGTGAAAATTAAAAAATACTAAGGGCATGTGCCAGTTGGTTGGAATGAATTCCCTTTTGATACTAAATCCAAAGAAAGAAATTCTGCTGGGTAAAATGACCTGGTGCCATTTTTTTTAGATCTTGCACACTCGAGTCTTAGCCAGCTACATTACGATGTGGTTCTTTATGACACAGCTGCAATAGCAAGTTATTAATAAAAGGATTAATGGTTAGAATAATAGCAATTCTCAGCAAACCATGTGATATGGGAATACTGGAATATGCTATGTGAAAACTCAGTCATATTACTGTAAAAAGCCTTACACACCATGCATGCATCCATATGCACACATATGGTTTCATAATATATCTGAAATTGCAAAGAACAAATGGAATTTAGGAATGATGTGGTTTACAGTTCCCTTAAGTAACATTATCTTGTTAAAGACATTAACCTCAGGCCTTTACTGTTATATATTTGCTTTTATTGTTTTCATCCTGGGGAGCAACCTGTAGGAGAGACACTCAACAGGAAAAGAAGGTTCAAAGGGCATCAAAACATTGATTTTCAAGATGGCTGAACAGCTGTCTTGGGAGCACTGTGCAATTATGAAAAACAGACATCTCTTTTTAGCCTTCCTTATTATTAAAAATCTTCACATACCTTTCAAGCACTAATAACTGGGGTGAAGTTTAGCTTGGCACCGTCGGTTTTGCTCAACAGGCTTTGGTACCCCCACTAAGCAGCATTTATCTGGATAAAATATGTTCTCCTGCTCTACACACAACCAAGCGCTGGCAGAAAGGCTGAAAACGAGCCAGAAAGATTTCCCCCAACACAACTGTAGTGATCTACCTCAGGTTTGTTCTATTTACCCTCGGGGTTTTTGCACCATGATCGTTTGCTGGGGGTTTATGGATTCAGTATGCACACAAACGTAGAATAAACTTGAGGAATTTCTGTTTAAGTTGCTTGATGAGTCCACTTTAAAACCCCTCTGGAAGCCTCTGCATATGCTCTCCACAATTGCTTCTATTCCTTTAAACAGGTGTTCTTCCTCGGTTTCCCTATTCCTTGCTGAAAGCCAAGGAAGCTTTTTAAATGCCTTTGGCAACCCCTACACTGGTTAACATGCTATCTAGGGACAATTTATATCCTATGGTGAGTTGTGTCATTTCCAGAGCACTTGCCACAGCTTCTCACCTGTGTTTTAAATGACCTGGGGATAGGGTAATGCTGTATGGTCCCAAATGCATCGTTCCCTCAATCGCTCAGCTGTGTAAATGTNTTGGTAATTAAAAGGCATTATTAAGCCTAGTCCTGCTATAACTAGGGTTGAAGAGCTTTCTCTTTTTTCTTAACCACTTGAGAGATTCTTGATTCACAAGGCAAATACCCTATTGCCTGACTCCTGCTGCAGACCTCACACCAACTATTCATTGCCCTGTGACACCTTAGAGTTATGTATGGGCAGGAGGAGGAAAAGAGGAGGAAGACCTGGACTTAGGCCAACACTTACTACACTGTCATGGTTTTTCATGGTGACCACAGCCTCAAGTTCTCATATGCTTCTCCTTAACAACTGTGTAGGAAGATAATTTGAAGGCACATGGAGTTGAGACTTTTGTCCTTGTAGAACTACAATGATCACCTGCAATGGCAGGGATTTTCATTCACTTGTGTTACTGGAAATGAGTCCAGTGGTGTAGCTATCAGTAGAAAGAAGCGTCCTTAGATGTTTTCTGGACAACCTCCAGAATGTTTGGTAGGATTATGTTTCTGTTTTATTTCCAGGTTTTATAGTAGTGTAGATAATAGAAAGTTAAATAAACTAGTCTCTCTCCTTTGGTCTGCACTTATTTACATTTACCAGTTCCATGAAAATCAAGAAAAAAAACACACGCATAGGATCAGAGTCTTATTTCATATCAAATTTTCCCAAAGTTAATTGAATTGCAAGGAATACCTAAGAATGCTACAACAGTAACTTTTGGAGAGAGCAACCTGAACATGCCTTGAGATAAATTTTTAGTGGTTATGAAAAATCACTACATGTGCTTCAGGAGTCTATTTACCCTTTCATCTTTTAGTTTCTTTTATTTCAAGTTCATATATACACGAGGAATGCAGCTTGAAGTAATTTTAGCAAGTTCTTCTCTGGTGAAAATTAAAAAATACTAAGGGCATGTGCCAGTTGGTTGGAATGAATTCCCTTTTGATACTAAATCCAAAGAAAGAAATTCTGCTGGGTAAAATGACCTGGTGCCATTTTTTTTAGATCTTGCACACTCGAGTCTTAGCCAGCTACATTACGATGTGGTTCTTTATGACACAGCTGCAATAGCAAGTTATTAATAAAAGGATTAATGGTTAGAATAATAGCAATTCTCAGCAAACCATGTGATATGGGAATACTGGAATATGCTATGTGAAAACTCAGTCATATTACTGTAAAAAGCCTTACACACCATGCATGCATCCATATGCACACATATGGTTTCATAATATATCTGAAATTGCAAAGAACAAATGGAATTTAGGAATGATGTGGTTTACAGTTCCCTTAAGTAACATTATCTTGTTAAAGACATTAACCTCAGGCCTTTACTGTTATATATTTGCTTTTATTGTTTTCATCCTGGGGAGCAACCTGTAGGAGAGACACTCAACAGGAAAAGAAGGTTCAAAGGGCATCAAAACATTGATTTTCAAGATGGCTGAACAGCTGTCTTGGGAGCACTGTGCAATTATGAAAAACAGACATCTCTTTTTAGCCTTCCTTATTATTAAAAATCTTCACATACCTTTCAAGCACTAATAACTGGGGTGAAGTTTAGCTTGGCACCGTCGGTTTTGCTCAACAGGCTTTGGTACCCCCACTAAGCAGCATTTATCTGGATAAAATATGTTCTCCTGCTCTACACACAACCAAGCGCTGGCAGAAAGGCTGAAAACGAGCCAGAAAGATTTCCCCCAACACAACTGTAGTGATCTACCTCAGGTTTGTTCTATTTACCCTCGGGGTTTTTGCACCATGATCGTTTGCTGGGGGTTTATGGATTCAGTATGCACACAAACGTAGAATAAACTTGAGGAATTTCTGTTTAAGTTGCTTGATGAGTCCACTTTAAAACCCCTCTGGAAGCCTCTGCATATGCTCTCCACAATTGCTTCTATTCCTTTAAACAGGTGTTCTTCCTCGGTTTCCCTATTCCTTGCTGAAAGCCAAGGAAGCTTTTTAAATGCCTTTGGCAACCCCTACACTGGTTAACATGCTATCTAGGGACAATTTATATCCTATGGTGAGTTGTGTCATTTCCAGAGCACTTGCCACAGCTTCTCACCTGTGTTTTAAATGACCTGGGGATAGGGTAATGCTGTATGGTCCCAAATGCATCGTTCCCTCAATCGCTCAGCTGTGTAAATGTTTGCACCAGAGGGGTCCAAAGCTGCTTTTGGTTTCACAGGATCACAGAATGAAAGGGACCTCTGGAGATCACCTAGTCCAAGCCCCCTGTTCAAGTAGGCACACCCAGAGCAAGTTGCCCAGCTTCAAATACAGATGGGTTTGGAATCTCTCTGAAGAAAGAGACTCCACAACATCTCTGGGCAGCCTGGGACAGGCTCTGACACCTCCATGGGAAAGTGTTTTCCTCATGTTCAGATGGAACCTCCTGGGTTCCAGTTGGTGCCTGTTGCCCCTTGTCCTGTCACTGGGCACCACTGACAAGAGTCTGGCCCCATCCTCTTATCACCCCAGGGCCCTTTAGCTCTTGCTCAGAGTTGCTCAGCTCCCATCTTAGGCTGCTCTTCTCCAGCTGAACAGCCCCAGGGGTCTCAGCCTTTCCTGGGCACAGAGATTCTCTAGCCCCTTAGCATCTTCATGGCTTCCACTTGACTCTCTCCCATAGAGTCTTATCTCTAACTCAATGTGCTACATGTGCAGATACCTGCTGGCTCCATGGCTGCCATGCTCAGAAATAAGGGCTGTTTGCATCTTGCAGGTTGAAGAAGGAAAGGGCTGGGCTGTCTATGGAGCCCTCCTTCCAAGGCAGACCAAGTGAAATAGTAGTGCTTCCAAATTAGACAAGACCATGAGAATGGGATATTCTGGGGAAAACCCAGCAGCTCCCAAGGGAAGGGGGGTGGGGAAATATATATATAAAATACATATTTGAATTCTATTACTCAAAGTGAACTTGAAGGTTCATTCATTTCTTTCACAAGTAAAATAGCTTCCTCTGGAAAGTACTTGGTGCACAGACGCCAGACACGACTTCCTATCTCTTGCCTCAAGGTTTCCAATCCAGGCCATCTTTTTCATGTAGTCACAGATTTGTTTTAAGTATGCAATGCTTTTTATCCTTTTGCAGTTGTCCTCTCTTGGTTAAGGCAAAGACTCCATTGAGTGACATCCATTCGGGAGGTCATGGCCCACAGTTCACAGGAACAAGGAGGCTGTTTGAGATTCTACCAGCTTTCAGTTCAGGCCACTTGCAAACTCAAGCACCAACCTCTTTAATCAGTTACAGCTGAAGGGTTATTTCTTTCCCACGACCACAAAGATAGAGATTGATTTTATTTCTTTTCTTCTTTTTTTATTTTTTTTTTTTTTTAAGCATATATGCCTTAAACTGTGGATTCTGAAACAGAAAATAGCATCTGAGAAGATGTGCTGTCAAATGGTGTTGCCATTACTGCCTCCACCGGTGTGAGCGTTTGGGGCTCTTTCTCCTCTGCTCTTCCCCAAGGATGTAATTAGGATGCAGAGCAGTAGGTCTCCATTCATGGAGTTTCCTGGAGGCTAGCAGCTGTCCAATGGTTTTTCCTTTTGTCTTTTCAATAGCCTAAGACGTGGGAGTTTAGAGCTATTTCTTACTGTCATAGCAATTCACTGCAGAGAGAAAAATGAACAAATCCTGTGGCAACTGATCGAGGAAAAATCAATATTTATTCTGCTAGACTGTGACTAAAGATGTTGTAAAGAATAGATGAATCATTGTATAGTCAGATGCCAGCTCTGTATCTAAAAGATATATTCACAGTATTTAATAACATGCTTCCCTTTAAAAATATTGTTTATTTGTCTGTGGTATTATTTCTGCCTTAAAAAAAATCCAAACCACACTTTTACAAAATAAGCTGGAATACAAAGATCTGGGAATGGAGTGTGTGAATGTGTGAAAGTAATCAAAATCCCCTTTTTTCCCCACTTATCCAGCATACTCCAATGATTTTTATTTTTTTTTCCTAACATGCTTAGAATGAAACTGTAGGATTGTGTTGTTGGATGCGGACTGGTGGAAAATCAGTTATTTAAATTCCAGGAAATGTCTGATTTTTCAACTACAACTGGTTTCTAATTAGGGAAGAATCCAGCTGTCAGCCAGCAGAGGAATTATGAAATGTTAAAATCACCAGGGGCGATGGAGAACAATTAATGTTCTCAGGCAGAGCATCATTGTTGTGCTCTCCAAGTGCTGGGCTGCTTACCTTGCAAATGCACATGGTCTGCTCAACAGAGGGATCATCTGGGAGTTCAACGTGACAAGAGAACAGTTTATTGCTTAAACTCTTCTGAGGTCGGCAAGAAGTCATGGAGGCCTGGAGTTTCTTTTCATTGAAGTCAAGAATCAAAGGTTTCGAGCCAAGTGAGTCAGGTGGTGTGTTTCAACACAGCTTCATTGGCTTTGGTGGCTTCAGTAGGATGTGCAGCCACCGAGGACCTGACATGCTGGCCTTGGTGGGAGTATTGCAAAGCAGTTCAAGATTTCTCATCAGCTTAGGCGAAGCTGCACATTGTAGTCCAAAGGCTCAGGATCCAGAGCCAAGCTAGGCTCTTGCTGCTGTTGTGGTGAGAGGAAGAAGGTGAAGACAGACAGAGCCACGAGGTAATGGCCAGGGCTGTGGTTGGGTTGGCAGGAAGAAAATAGCTGTAGCTGCTCAACTAAAGCTGGCCTAGTGTGGTGATTCTGCAAAGCTTTTGGTGAGGCCACCTTGTTAAGGGAAGAACATCTGCCCTTAAAGCTTGAATTTGGGTTACAGTGGCTGGTTCCTTGCTTAGTCCATGGAAACCTGGGAAAGACACCAAACTGTGGAGCTCTCTCCAAAAGCAGCCAACCTACCCAGCAGGAATTTGTATGAGGCAGTTTGGGGAGATGTTATCTTATTCTGGACTGTGACTGTTTTCTCAGTCTGCACCTTCAGTTTGGATTTCTAACAGCTTAGTTATCAAACTGAATGTATTAATGCATTTTGAACTGCTATTAATTTAAAGCTGCCTTTGTATTAGTCCAAGTTTGTGTTATATGTAACACTTTGGCACTCTCCTATTGTGCCCACATGCCTTGAGTGAGAAGCCAGTCTCGTGAGATACAAGATACAGGCATCTCCTGTCAGCTGAGAAGGTACTGGTTGGAAGACTTCCAAAGTGACTTGGAAGAAGTTTCGATCTTATCTGAAAAGTAAAAAAATCAAGAAAGTGTTATAGTTGGAAACAATCAGCAGAGATAATGCTGGATTTCAGGAGGTGGAAAAGCAGCAGCCAAAAGGTGACCTCGAGGGAGTGTGCGTGTGTAAATACAGAAAGCACTGAGTGTTAGAAATTATTGTCATTGCCTGGGACATCAATGTCTCCTTGGACAAGCTGGGAAAGGAGAAAGTCATGCAAACTCTCCTCTTGTTGCCCAGGTTGGATGTTAATTGCAGGAAAGCTCAAGCCAACAAGTTGGAACTGAGCACCCTTGTCCAGATCCAAGTTTCATCCCCTTGGTTTTGTTCTTGTTTATATGGGAACACTTGGCTAATGTCAGTGCCTTTTGCAATGCTACAAAAGTGGTGGAAGTGGGATCAGAATTTGGTCCAACATGATCTATAGCAGAGTCAATCCTAGAACATCACATTAGAAACTTGAAGCTGAACTTGCAGTCGTGTTCCCTCCTGCTGATTCTGAGATGCTGGACTACAGGGCACTAGGTCATTGTCTTGTAGCTTGAAAATCTCCTGAAGGTCTGAATCTGCAGAGTGTGCTGGATTCTCTTTGTGTCATTGCTTTGTGCAACTCATCCAAGTGAAATCCCCAAGTCAGGATGGGACTGTTTTCCCACCACTGTGCAGAAAATAGCACGAAGACCCCTGAGCCAAGCCAAGAGACAAGCTTTTGGATCTCAGAGTTGACTCTTCATGAAAACGCAGGGTGAGCTGATAACCTGGGCTCTGAACCTGGATGTGAGCCTTGGCTCAGATCTACTGATACAGGCCCTATCTCTCTTTTGGGGACAAGATAAACATTTAAGAGTGCTCAGCCATGTGTTTTTGTAAGGAATATGTATAGTCTTGGATAAGATGAGTCACTATCATGAGAGTGCCTGGCTCTTACTGGAACACTGTAAAGCAGCTATATAAAGACTATATTAAGGTGAATAATTATTTAAAGATGAAAAGTCACATTTATCCACAAAGAGAAACTGTTAAGAGCTCTGTGATATACTGTCTCCTTTCCAAGATGAAGAGTTTCACAGGACAGGAGTGATAAGCCAAAAAACAAAACAACAAACCCAAGGAGCAGGGCAGAAAGTGTGTTCCATCTGCAGAGCCAGGGACCCAAGTTGCCATTATTTTCTTAAGACTTAAATAAGATATGTAGGTGGGAATTAAGAAGAGACATTCATGGCCAAGGCTTGATATCTCGGGATAACAAAAGTCTTGTTGCAGTGCTGTGTTTCAGTCCTAAGCACAAGCTCAGCAGGCAGTGATGAATGTCAGGTGATGATGGTCAAGGTGAAAGACAGTGAACCTCCTATGAAGCCTGGGAGGTGGAACGGAGCCTAGAAAGGTTGAAAAAGGTTCATTTTGGAAGAAGTTGTGATTTCCAAGGAGCTTTCTCCTTATGGTGATGAAAGTCCTGAAAGACCACAGGAAGGTCTC
>VYZU01058930.1:0-49403 GCA_013401355.1 Ceyx cyanopectus
CTCCCAACCCTGACCATCCCATGGTTCTGTGATCATAAGATGGAGAATAAATGATTGATGTACATCAGCTTCTCTTTCCATGTTAGGTGCTGTCAGTGTGTGCTCTGGGGGACACAAACCACACACAGGCAGCTCTGTTCTGACAGACTGAGCCCCACAGAGCAGTGGCTGGGGGAAGTGTGAACTCCTGAGGTGGAGTGGCAGCAAAACCCACCCAGACTGAATGGTAAAAGGAAGGGATGAACCCTGCAACACCCAGCAGAAGGGAAGGACTGGGTGTGGTATCAATTATACACTGAGCCACCTGTGCAGTGCACTGATGGGGCTTTCTGAAACCAGCAGAGCAGAAATACTTCTTACAGGATGTTCCAGGGGACTTCACAAAATGAGATAAAACAATAATTTTAGGCTATGCTATAATGGGATTCGTTGCCAGATGATTTCCATTCTGTTTCTAAAAGAGAAAGCTTTGTAAGAATGGAAAGCTTGCTAAAAGTCTGATAAAATGGATATAAAAACTGCAATAAAAGAGTCAATATAATTTCAGAGTCAGCCATCTATTTTCACTATTCCTTTAGGTATTTTGTGAAAGACTTTCACAGCCATGGAGATTTTAGGTGCATCAGAGATGGACCTTTCCTGAATGTTAAACAAGCAGAAGAAAAAGATGCAATTCAAGATAACTGCAATGGAAAACTAAAATAAATATTAAGTAGAAAATGCAAGCAAAAGGCCTCTTGCAACTTATTTGGTGTCATAAAATAAATCACAGCATGCTCCTTTCATGCCATTATTAAAATTCATGACCTTAAAGGAGGAAAAAAAACCCCTTCATTCCCTTCATCAAAGTTTAATTGCAGCACACTTGACTCCAAGCCCAAGCAGCACTGGTTGCAGTAAGAAATGCAGATGGCCTGATACATAATGAAGGATCAGAGTCACTGTGGCTGGGAAGGAGCTCCAGGATCATCCAGTCCAGCCTCCATCCCAACATCTCTCTCCACCAGCCACAGATACTGGTTTTAACCCCCTCCAGGGCTGGGGACTCCCCCCCTCCCTGGGCAGCCTGTGCCAGGGCCTCTCCAAATCATTTATCCCTCATATCCAGTCTAACCCCCCCACACACAACTGGAGGCAACAAGTCTGGATGAGCCTTTACTGTCACCTTTCTCCTTCTGGGTTGTTTTTCCCTTTCCATTTTCATTGTCTGACTCTGGCAAGTTCCAAATACACAAGCTGTTAATGCCAATTAGAGAGCTGCACTTCAGAACCAAAATATCTGGCTCCAGGTGATATCTTTGCAAAAGGAGAAAGGGATGAAATGGAATTCTCTCCTCAAATAGTGCCCCAGCTTAAAGACCTGCTCACACCCAGGGAGAAGAGCCTTGGGAACACAGTTGTGATTCAGAAGCCTCATCCACACCATCATCAACAAGGCAGAAGAGAGGCAGAAATCACAGATCCCAGCGTGTGAGCAAGGAGCCTGAGCTGGAAACTCCACTCATCTCTTCCAAATCATTAAGGCAAGCAAACAGATTCATCAGCACTGATGTAAACCCTTCAAAGCTCTGACAGCCCCAAGGCTCCAGCAGGTTGGCTGCAGACCCCCGTGCACCCCCCAGCTGCATTTCTACCTCATTAGCAGCTTGCAGTGGGGAGCATGTCTGTGTAAACACACTGGAGCTGCTAGGGAACATCAGATGTGTAAAATCAAGCACTGAAAACGTAGGGAAGTGTCAGAATGAAGGCTGCTGTGCAGCCCTAATTGGGCAAGGGTGTGTGCACACATTGTGATCGTGTTTAATTACACAGCCACCTCCTGCTCCTTCCACTGGACCCCTGCCTGACACAGCAGAGCCACTCACTGCCTTCCTTTGCTTCTCAGGAGTCAAATGTGACCCCAGGCCTGCTACTGAGCACCCCTCACACCCTGCTCTGAGGCTTATTCACTCCTGCTAAAGTGAGAAATTCAGTAGTACACACTCACTGACACCCAGAACCTGCAGCAATCAGAATTCTTTGCTAATTTGCGTGTTCAAATAATATTCACTGGCTTGAGCCATCTCTGGGAAACATCAGTGCTCCACAAATCAGGCCCAAGGGTCTCAGCTCAGCATTCAGACAGTAAACACCACACAATTAGTACAAACATGGCTTGGTGAGGGTGGAATCTGCAACAGAGACAAGAAGAGAGGGGAGCAGCCAGCACCACAGCCCTGACATCCATCCCCACCCCTAAAAAAGTATTTTCTGATAGGGTTTTTTTTTCTCTTATTATCAAAACATGAATGCTGAAAGGATGCCATTTGCTTTCAGGCTTGCACAGAAGTGTGCACAACTGCAAACACCAGCTGCCAGGATGCTGCAGGGTGCTTGCCTGGGTCTGGGGGGTGTAGGCAGAGCACAGACCTTGACCCCAGCACTCTGCCACTGGACCAGAACTGCTGTTTCATGCTGGGGCTGTGACACAGACCAGGCTTTTCTGAAGGCATTTCCCCAGCTCACAGGGCTCGTTCAGGGCTGAAATGTAAATAGATGGTGCTGCAGAACCACCTTATCAGAGCAAATTCCTGCCAGCAGCCTGGAAAACAAAAGCATTTGGAAACCAGAGGTAAGACTGTCTGGGGTTTATTGCCACGCAGATCAGGCTTCCAGCCAAGGCCATTTCTGCCCACCAGCAGGGCCCCTCCTGGCTGAGAGGTGCCAATCTGGTGGCAATTCCCACGACAGCAGGACACGAGAGTGATGCTCCTGACAGTATCTGCTCCTGACACACAGCTGCTGGTGGCACAGGCTCTCTGGAAGCAGTTGGTAAGCAAAAGACCAGAAATCCCTTGGAGTAGCTAAGCCATGGCAATGCTGCTCCCCCCTCACCTCACCAAGCTCTCCCTGCCCAGGAGGGGGGCACAGGCATCTCAGAAACACAGATCCATTCATTTTGTTTCCTGAAGGCCAATTTGCAGCAATAATCATTCAATTAGGGCAGTGCCTTTCAGCCAGTCTCCTGCTCCAGGGAGAAAAGCAAGGGATGTGAAGATTACAGGAACTAAAAGTGATTTCTGCACCCCTGTACTGAGCCCAGCAGAGCAGCTTGCCCAGTGGCTGGTGGGCACACACCCCTCAGTGCCCTGCCTCTGTGACTAGGAGGGTGAATCAGATGAACAGACATGGGCACTGCTCAGCTTTCAGCCCACGCTGGCAATGCCAAGAGCAGAAAGCAGCAAGGTGGGGCTAAGGGTGGGTGGTGGTGCAGTGGCACCTCTTCAACAAGAGCTAGAAGGTGCCAGGGTGGCATGGAGGTGTGAGCTGCTGCACTCAGAGAACTCTGGCAGCCTCAGAACCCCCTGCTCTGATCAAGGATTTCACCTATTCTTCATGGACTAAGATCAAGCAAGAGGATTTTTTTTTATATATATAAATTTTTTTTCATCATTGTCTGAAGAATAGATGAAAAGGAGTCGTGGGCCTCTAAGGAAACCTTTGGGTACAGCACAAGGGTTGATGAAAAGAATTAATAGGAATCTGAACTGATTTGCAGGCAAGAAATTGTAAAGTGTGTTTTTCTTTCCAAGGGAAATAGGAATGGGAGAACAGCAGAGGACAGGCAAACTGGACTAAAGTTGTCTCTGACCACAACTGAAAATGAGAATCAGGACCCAACACGTACACAGTGGGCAGTGAAATAAAATTAAGAATACAAATAAAATTAAGAAACAGGCATATATTTAATATCCATGGGGGAAATTCCACTGAGGTGGCTGCAGGGTGTTGTCCAGGAATGGCAGCTCTGGTACAGTCAGCATGGAAACCTCTCCCAGGAGAGAAACAAGCAGTGGGATTGTCACCAAAACACTCTGTTCTTACCCAATCCTTCTGTAATGCTCCCAAGGAACTGCTCCTAAAAATTCACACAGCAGAAGCAGAAAATATCCAGAAGGATACAGGACATTTTGAGTTTCACTTCCATTATTATTACTCCCAGATCCCAGAGGAAAGGAAAAAACTAATATTAAGATTTCCATCACTCTTTTTGCTTTCTCTGTGTGTTTTTGAACTCACGTTTGTGAGAACAAGGTCTCCCATGACTGGTACAGGTCCTTCCTGTGACCTCAGCTGTGCTCCTGCTGCTGTTGAAAGGGTATTTGCCTCTCCTCGTGGTCAGACAGCCCAGCAGGGCCTGGATTTCTACCTGTGGTGCTGGTGGTTTTCCTCTAGACTTCAGGTGCTGTTGTATTATCCCAGGTGCCCGAGATGGAGCCATTAGATCTCACCCTTGCAGCTTCACGTGGGGATTTCAGGTCATCTCAGAACTTACCCTTTTCCAAGAACAGTTTTAATCTTTGCATAATACTTGGAGATGCCTGGTGTAATTACGTTTCAAGTGTTATTGCAGCTATATTTCAGGTTTTAGGGATGTAGGAAAATGCTACATTATTGTACTGCTGACGGCAGAGTAAAAACCTGCTCAATATTCACCTTTCAGGAAGCACAATCAAATACCCAAGAACACTATTAGACTTGCCTGGCATAAAGTTTCAAACTGCTAATGGGTTTTAAATTGATGTCATAATGCTGCAATTTAAATACATGATGTTCATTAATTTTGAGTGAAGTCTTTGCAGAGCAGGAGTGGCACGGGAGGAGGAGGAGGCTGCATTTCCATACCTGCTCCTCTGCAGCTGCTGCCTCCTCTCTGGCACACCAGGGGAACTCTTGCTGGCTGGAGCTGGCAAAGGGGTCTCAGAGCAGGGAGACCCCCCTGAGGGGGGGGACAGCAGGGACCAGATGCCAATCTGCTGCATCCAGAATGATCTACTCACTCCAGAAACGTGTCCTGAGCCAAAGGACACAACAGGCCAGCAGCACAGGAGAATTCACACTGTTTCTATTTCAAATATACTGTTTACTGTACATAAAGTCAGGTTTTCCAAAGCTGTTGCTATAGCTACAAATCAAGGAAACCATAGCAACAACCCTCTATTAGCTACAGCCTTAATTGGGGATTAAGTTCTGCCTCTCTCTGCATTTTATATTGAATATTCCCATACAACCTAGTCATAATAATCCTCAATTTGTTCACTTTTCAGCAATAATCATTCCATGGCATTACATGACAAGTCAAACACACAACACTCCTCAAAGTCTTCGTGGTGTTCTCCATTTCCTGATACCCCAGAACACAAACCCATTGAGCACTTCAACCTGAGCCACCACATAACTGATTTTCCATCACCACACAAGGTTTTCACATCTCATCCCACCCAACCTTAGCCCAGAAGAAACCTGCTCCCCCTAACTTCAACCTTTTTTCCTCAGGATTAAAGTCTGGTGGTTTGGGTTGGTTTGTTTCCTTTGTTGGGGTTTTTCCCCCTGTTTTCCTCAGCAAGGGGGGCAGGTTCCAAGGACACTCTAGAGCACTAGGAACACATTCCACACGTGTGCAGAAGCTCTCCCAGCATGAAATCTAGAGGAGAAGACCTTACACCCATTAAACAGCAGAAATTCACTGTACTGGGCACTCAGAAATGAGAGATCTCTCATTATCATTTTAAATAGCAAATATTAATGCCACGAGGGGGAAAACAATTAAAATGGCCAAGTTTGAGGACTCCTCCATGACCTGAGACAAATGTCTGCTGATGGCAACCAGTCAGCAGCTTCCAGGACATTCATTTCCATTTTCTGTTAGAAGTTCCAAGCGTGTTATCAAATCTGGGGCTGAGTTAAGGCTCCCAGAAGCTACATCTAAGCTCAGCTGGAGGCAGTGGTGAGGAAAAATGGATTAGCATGCTCCTCTCCTCTGCACTTATCAGCTCAGACTGATAGTGATCAAGTGGCCGTGGCAGCTCTGCCTCAGTCAGATGCCAGGCCTGCTGCTGGGGCAGGGCACAACACTCTGCCCTCTCCTTCTGGGGGGCTCCTGGCCCCTCTGTGCTTCAGATCTGCTGGAACAGCTCTGCTGAGCCCCAGTTTCACATTTAACTCTCTGAAGTTAGACTAGTAACTGACTTGGCCAACTCATGTAGGACTGAGCACCACACAGTGGTGTCTTCACGTCCTATAAACCTGTTATGGGACTGGATTTAATTAATGAACACAATAATTGCCAATTTGTAAAGAAAAATCAGTAATAGTAAGTGGAAGTCTGATGGTATTTCATGACAGAGTGCTGTGGATGATCAGAAACAACTTTTACAGTTTGTTATGTCAGCTCCTTTTGCAAGTCTGCAAGTTCTAAGCAGCACAGAGAGAGAGAGGGGGGAAGACTCAGTGGGAAAAGCAGCCCTGCCACCAGAAAACAACTATATCATTAAATATTTTGCCAATATTTTGCCAACCTAGACAGTTTAAAGCAGGAGTCCCCATAAAATCCCATTTTATCACGTGTATTTTTATCACACAGGAGTATTTTGCAAAGCAGATAATAAACACCAAAGCATTTTAAAGTGCAGACTGGAAACACATAGTTGGCTTTCAAACAGCTACCAAGTGTTAATGTAACAGCCCCAGGAAAATCCAGTAAACCTCTAGCTTTGTAAATCTTCTCCACTCACATATGTTCATTTCACAAACCGCTCCCTTATCTTCCTCCATGCACACACAAACACAAACAAACTACTGCTTCTTTGGGCACCTCAGGAAAAAAATGAACATTTTTAGGGCTTATTACAAGCACACACACAAGAATTTCCTTCTGAGTGAAAGAGGCTGAAAGCTTGAAATGAATCTGAAGACATCTCCAGTTGGAGTGTCAGTTTTCACTGGTGCCAAGCCTGGTTTTGAGGCCAGCCCTCTGCTCTCTGCTCTCTCCACTGCAGACACAGTCAGAGGTTTTAAAAGCAATGCTCATTTAAAGGGAGCTCTCTGCTAAACCAGACACTGCTCAGAAACCCTGCTTGCTTCACTTTCACCCTGATATAAAACCAGTTCTGTTAGTGGGACCAGGGAAATCCAAGCCCAGTGGTGTCTTTTGCTGTGCTGTTGGCACTGAGCCTTACCTCTTGTGTTTTCACATTTATGTATCCATAGTGAGTTCTCCTGGGCTGCTGCTGGCCCTGAGAAAAGGGGATCCATTTGACACTGGGCTGGCCAAAGCAGTTGAGGATCAAAGGGAAAGTCACTTCGTTTGTGAGACGGATGATGATCAGACACAGGAAAGCTGCAACGAAGCTCACAGCAACAAGGGACTTTCTCTGTAACAAAAGAATAAACAAAAGACACTATTAAAATTAAGAATTGGGTTTAATAAATGAAAACTAAAGCAACAAACCGTATCTTTTGTTGTAGGGTGAAAGACACATTAGAAAGCCATATGTTAAATTATTTTATGGTAGCCACCTTGCTGCTGAGCACAAGCAGACAGCTGAGTGGATCATTTTGTTCCATTTCAGAGTTTTTCAAAGTTTCTTTCAGAACTGGCTGGAAATTAACCCGTTTTGGTTAAAAAAAAAAACCAAACCAAACACCTATCAATTTTAAAATTTATTTGCATTTGAAATCAAGTTTTTGTGTAAACATCCACACCAGGGTCTCAGTGCAAACCCTCAGTGCTGTAGATCCAAAGGCCAGCTGCAGAGGGTCAATGCCACCTGCACACCTGAGTATTCTAGAGCAAGTGGCCAGTCAATCAGCACAACATCCTGCCTTGTTCCCTGTAATGAATGCAACCACAGAAACAAAGACTTTCTCCCCGGGTAACTAACTCCCCAGTCCACAAGAGAAAAAATCAGAAGAAATGTGACATTCCTCTCATTTTCAGGAATATTTTAAAGTACTGCAGTCAATTACTTCTTGACAAATTACTTAAGGATAAATCACGTTAGTTGGCACAGGTAAAGATTCCAGGTATATTGAGTTATATAGATAGTTTTATATATATATTTATAACCTTCTCCCACAAGGTTATTTTTAAGTGTTCCCCAGGGGAATGAACAATGTTCATTTAGAGGTGCTTTTACTGCACTTCAGTGGCATCCTAGCTGTATCTGATTTGACACAGTTTAATCACCCTGCAGAATGGAATTCTATCCCTCTAAACAGTACCAGACACAGAAAATAAAGGGGAAAAAATGATTTGCCTCGGGGCCTACATAAGTACAGAGGATGGATGACAGAACCCGACCACTCCAGGTCCCACCCACACCTACCACCAGGTAGAGGAGGCAGCAGGGCCCCCTGAGCCCTTCTGAGCAGGACAGCAGCAGATGGCACGTGCCGCAGAGGCCAAGGGGGGTGGAGGGTGATGATATTTCACAGCAAACACACTGGGACAGACAAAGATCTACTGCAGCCGAGCATCCCAGGGCTCCATGCCAAGGCCACTCCAAGGGCTCTGTGGCCAAGGTCTACTCCAAGAGCTCCATGGCCAAGGTCTACTCCAAGGGCTCCGTGGCCAAGGCCTCTGTGGCCAAGGCCTACTCCAAGGCCTCCGTGACCAAGGCCTACTCCAAGGGCTCCGTGGCCAAGGTCTACTCCAAGGGCTCCGCGGCCGAGGCCTACTCCAAGGGCTCCGTGGTCAAGGCCTACTCCATGCCAAGGCCTACTCCAAGGGCTCCATGCCAAGGCTACTTTGTGCTTTGGCACCTCACTGGACACGGCGAAGAGCCCCAAGCACAAGGAGCAGGCGTGGGTCTGGGGGTGTCACTCTCTTCCCACTCCCAGGGGGTAACAAAGTGCTCTGTTCTGGGGCTTCTGTACAGCAACTGAAGGCAGCAGATCTGGAGAGGAGACTCAATCACAGCTCTCAGAGTCACTGAAGCCACTGCACTTTTCATCAGCTGCATTATAACCCATTTACATGAAATTGCAATAAAGTGGCTGGGGAACACTCCTGTGTCACTTCTCCCAGCACCAGATGGAGTCAGAAATGTTTAGCTATATATCAGGGCCTTCTGAGTGTTAAGAGCAGCCAAGATGTGAAGTGCAAGTGATAATCATGAAGCAACGGGAAGGAGTGTGGATTAGTCATCTTATTTATTGCAAAGCAGGGTTAAAATACTGCAGATATTTCAAGGAGAATCAGGAGCTCCTTCCACTCCACGAGCCCACCCAGAGCAGGCAGCACAAACCTGCACTAATTACAGCAGTGCAACGAGAGGAGGAGAAAGGAATCAAGGCATGTTATAACTGCCTCCAGAACAAAATAACCCAGCCGTGTGCAAACACAACCTCTAGATAGAAACTCACACAAAGAAGCTTGTGTTAAGGATCCAGCTCCCCTGTAATTGTTGTTAGAGGCGTGAGAACCAACAATACACATTATCTGAGGGAAAGACCATTGCAAATTGGAATTTCACTATACATTTCACTATAAAAGATACTGGAAAATGAACAAGCAGCTGCTTACCATAATTTTAGCCCACTTAACCAAACCAACCTGCTCAGTGGCCAACAGTACTCTAAAGGGCACCTCAAAAAGTTCCCCTAAAGTTCATCCTTCCTTTCTGTGCTCAAGGGAAAACACAAAACACAACAGGCTCTATTTGTCAGTAAATGCTTCTTGTAAAATCTCCCTTCACAGAAATGGATTTTCTTATCTTTCCTCTGATAAAACTCAGCACTGGAGACTCCAGAATTTTACATGCCAGGAGGAGCTGACAGAGACTACGAAGCTACAGACAGGGTCAAACAACAGACTACAATCTGCCTCAAAATTTGCTCCATCCACATTTTAAATTCTTACACATCCTACCATTTGGAAGAGCTAAACCAACACTGATTAGCAAGTCTGCACAGAAACAACTCTTAGTGCTTCTTAATTTTCAGCTCTCACGAATGCAAACAGTCTCTTAACAAACAGTTTTTGAACATGGAAACACCCCCTGTAAAAATCACATGCAATCTTTACATTTTCCAGCTATTTTGATTCAGATAAAGAATAAACATTTAAAAATACATATTCAGTGAGGATAAGCAATAAGGCACATTTCAACCAGTTTCTCAGCTGGGTGACTCCCATGGTATATTAGCTTAGTGACATTTTATTTCAGTCACTAGAGTACATGAGCAGTCTGGGTGAGAGCTGCAAGAAGAAAATTCCCATAGTTATGAATACAGGACCCTAGAGCAGAAGAGTTTGTTAATTACACTGCAACGCTGCTTATATGTGGTCAAAAAATCCCAAACCAAACTTCCCAACCAAACCATAACAGATCAAAGTGGACACATTCAGATGAGAGCAGTGCCTGGGCAAAAAGCAGAGACCACAACTAACCAGTTTCTCCTCAACTCTTCTTATTCAATACCCTCAATGGGAGACATAATATAATATAAATATATAAAATATATTTAATCCCAGCCACGGTTCCAGTCATTTCTCAGAGAGCAGGCTCACCCTGCCTAGTGTGCATGTCAAAAGCAATAAGCACTAGGCCTGACTCACCCCTCCAAGGCTTTACTTTGATTTTACATTGCTAAAATAAGAATGGAAATCAAGACATGAGCATCCCACTGCTGCGCTGGGGTCGGATCTCATTAGAAGCTCCGTGGAAAGAAAACACTAACACAAATATTTAATGGGTGTGTGCACACAGATTGGCACTGTAGCCCCTAACACTATTTACAACCCTCTTACATCTGGGTTTGGCTGTTTACCAGTGCCAGCGGGGTTCTTTAGCTCCAGCGTGGCACGAGCTTGACAGTCTGAACAGGTCCCAGTCATTTTTCTTTCATAATCTGGTGAGATGACAAGGCCATTTTTTATAGTTCAGTAATGCCTGATAAAATAATAAGACACAAACATCTTTAGTGCTGTGTACAGTTGTCTAGCAGGCAGGAAGGAAATATTTGCAGCGTTGGGCTCCTCAGTTGTAAATTTTACTGAGGTATGGGCTAAATATCCATTCTGGTTGCTAGCCCAAGAGCAACACCCTGCCACTTGGAATGGATCGTGGAGCAGGAACCAGCAAACCACTTCACAAGCAGCAATAAATCCCTGTCCTGGGGAGATTAGCAGTAAAAACCCATTTCACAGATGCATAAACTGAGGCTGAAAGAAACTTGCCTAAGATGACAAAGTAATCAAGGGAACCTGCTCCTAAACTTTTACTCCAGGACTATATTATTCCTGAGGTTTATTGTTTCCATAACTAACTGCCTGAATTGGTTGGGTGTCAAAATTGAATATATTACAGAAGACTCTAGTAAAGAACCCTTGGAACCAGTCAAGTTCCATGTCCCAAACAGTAATGGAAAATAAACCTTATTTTTTCTCCAATTGATTTTTTACAGTATTCATTTTTTGTAATGTTATTTTCATGGGTACACAATAACACTGCACTTGGAAGGGCAAATCAGAGGTAAGGGCTTTCACGAGTGCTTTTAGTCTCTGAGCTGACACAACATGCAGTAATATTGTATTAGTCACAATGCCTACCTTTATGAGCACACTGAATGACTCACTTTTGTAATATCTCTGCACATTACACTACTTTTATTAAAGGACTGGAGCAGGGTTTGGGGTTTTTTACTCGAGTACAGCACCAATTGAAAACCATCACGGCCACACTCACTGAATTTGTTTCATTTTGTAGACCAATGTATGTAAAAACCAGCCTGATTTAATTTCCTCTCTCCTATTTTTGAGGATCCTCTTCAAACACCACTTTCTATTACGACAGAGCACAAAGTGGGATTTCTTCAGCACACTAGCTCAGTAAACCTCGCTGCTTTCACCGGTGTTGGAAATAAATTCACCTTCCAGCTATGCCTTTTGTTCCCAACCTGCCTTTAACAGGGCTGCTGGAGGGATGCTCAGGCAGGGGGCCCTAGAAGAGAGAGCAGGGTTCTGCAGCAGAGATGCTTTAGAAAGAGACACGTGTCAAACGTTATTTGCATCAAATGGGTAGCTGAGATTGACTTTCTTCTCCTCCAGAGACTCCAGAAGGGAAAGTTACCCTGACTATGTTCAAAGGCTCCACAGGAGATGTCTGTCAATGCTGCTGTCTCAGAGGAAGAGAACAAAGCAGGTAAGGGGTTATATTAGAAGGAAGATCTGGTTTGGGTTCAAACACTAGTAAAATTAAGATTAAAGGAGTTTTTTTTCCCCCCATTTTTCCTTGCCTGTGAAAAGCACCTTTGCTAAACTGCAATGCAAGCAGCCAGGGAGTGCCAGCAGAAACACAGCTCAGAGGTATGGCAAGAAATGCAGTGTACATAAAGAGATTCAGAGGAGCAAACTGGTGGATTCCCAGTCCTTCCAATGGCAAACACTGTCAGATTTCAGGAGTTAATCTCCATCACCATTCCCTCTTGCCCTAAACTCAAAGTCTGATGGGAAGGAATGTTATTTATTTTTTTTATCTGGAGTTATTCCTACTCCTTAAGGTGATTTCAGGCTTCCCAGCACTTGCAGCTCTCCATACCCTGTAGGACCATTTCTCCCACTCCTTTCCTGCTGGGTTTACATTTTGTTCAGCAGTTGTCTTCTGGCCTGGGGTTCCTACACAACCAGCTCCTGCTCCCAGGCAGGCACAAGCTCTGATCTTCACAAAGCCACCAAGGCAAGCTCACCTCTGAGCCAGGCTGCTCCAGCAGAAGGCTGCCCAGGGGCCTGAACACTGAGATGCCCAGGGTGCAGCAGCACACGTTAAATGAGGGTGTTAATTTTCCCTTCTAGGAGATCTGTTAAGAATATTTAATCTCAACCTGCTGTAACTGCTTCATCAGTGTCCTTCACAACTAGGGTGAACTTCCTCAGGAGCTGTAGCTGCATAAAACAGAAATACTAACAGGGTCTCTGCATGAGAAAGTAATTTTAGAAAGGGGGAAAAAAAAAGCCTCAGCAGCACAGTTCTCCATTTTGTTGGGTTTTTTTTTACCCTGGATTATTGCCCAGCTCTTCTTATCAATGGCTTGGCAAGCTTTCAGACACACACAGGCTGACTGTAATAGAACTGCTGCTACAAGAATTTGTGATCTTTCAACCTGGCAGTTGGCTGTTACTACCTAGTGAAGTACCACCTGATTGCAGCTATTTTTCACCTGCTGGGAAAAAGTTCAAAGAGAAAAAGAAAAAAAGAAAGAGCCACCCATATGGGAAGATTAACTCCTACCCTGCCAGCTCCACCTCATCTAGATCTCCTCTGTCCCCCATCTCCGTACACAGCAGAGTGAGTCCCTCACAAAGACACCCCAGAGCTGCCAGCACTGTGAAAAATCCCATTCAAAAAGCGGATTTTTTCACCCAGAAATAGGCTCAAAAATGCATAAACCAGAAAAAAAGCACCAACAAAAAGCCCCACAGATGCATCAAGAGACTCTTAGAAAACCATAAAACACCAGCAGACCCCTGGCCTGTAGATGTCTATACAGGAGGCAGAGAAGTCACCATTAGAAGCCTATTACATCTCTGCTATTTTGCATGAAACACCAGAAAAGCTCCATTCCTTGTTTCAAACGTTCATGGGAAAGGGAATGTGATGGCTTCTGGAGTGAGATCAATTCCATTTCTGCTCCCAGCAGTGAAGTGTTGGGTGCATTTGGCACTCAGCAGGGGGAATGGATGTTAATCACATACCTGTGTTTAGCAAACACCACGCTGGGATGTAACCTCCACAAGTACCAGCTTCTGGATAAGGGGGGGGAAATAATCAGACAAATCACATTTAATGCATGACAGCAGCCCAGGGGCAGAAGAAATGAAAGTAAATAAATGTTGGAACTGTATTCTGACTATTCTCAGGCTTCACATCTGGGAGGAAAAAATGCCTTTTACTGGAAAACTTCCCTTGCCTGCAGGGAAAACTTCATGGCACAGAGCAAAACTGCACCAGCAAATTGCCATGAGTGCTGGGTACCTGCCAACCACTATCTGGACAAGCCCAGCCTTCCACCATCCTCCATCTTCCATCATCTTCCATCTTCCATCATCTTCCATCATCTTCTCCATCACATCTTCCTCTGTAAAGATCCCCTGGCTGCTCTGCTGGGAAAATCACTTTATGTGAACTAGTTTTCATCAGGAGGAAGCAAAATATCATCTCACACTTCCAATAAAGCCCATGGTCTTTGCAGGAAAATGGCCCAAACACACACTCCATCCTCACACCCTGCTCTCCTCCTGCTGGGACAGCTCCGTGGAACTTGACCTTCAAAGCTCTTGGAACAAAAATCTCTGTTTTCTGACATTTATGGGTGGCTTTTCTGCATGGCTGCTTTTGTTGCTGAGGAAATAATGGTCAAAGCTCTGTGTACAAACCTACTGTGAACACTGACAAATCCCAGGCAAGGAGGACAGATTTATTCAGTGTAGATTACCCCAGAGCTAATCTAATCAAATCCAACATTTACATTATTTAAGCCAATCCAAAATTCATAGAGTTAGCACTTGGAGATGGGTATATATAACAGTTTTGTTTTGATCTGCAAGTGTAATTGAACTGAGTTGGGTTTTCTCCACTGCTGTTTTTGCTTAGAAAGGCTTTTTGGGTTTCACATGGAGATGCACCACTGAGCTAGCAGAGGCACGAGGAAAACCCTATGGAAAAATCACACCAAAAGTTATATTTACTAAAGCTTCGGCAAAAGGTATTTCCTTCTGCTGATCCAAAAACTACTGAAATTTACCAGAAATCTCTGCCCTGCTGACAATTGTCAGTTTTCTGTCTTCTCTGCCCACAGGACAGGTCACCTACACCCTATTCACACACAGAAAATCATCAATACATTTCTAGGCTATTTTTACTGCACAGAGACCTGGGAGAAAGGAGAATCACAGGGGTTTAGACAAATAAACTACACAGAAAACAAACCAAACAGGAGCAGTTAAACATCTGGTGCTGGGGCACAAACTTGTTAGGGAATCTCCTCTGCACTAAGGGAAATAAAGATATTTTTTTATATATAAAGAACCCCCTGTAGCACCTGCAGGAGAGCAGCACTGAGGGGTGGATGCACTGGGCTGCATCAGATAAGGGAATCACATCACTAAAGCAAAACCTGATTTTTTAAGTTCTGCTATTGTCTGCTAATGAATAAATTAGGTTTGATTAATTTTGTTCTCTCCTCCTATGCAGCAAAATTACAACGGTGCCGGGATGAGGGTTTTTTTCCCTTTAAATTACTGTTTCATCAAAGGTTTTTAATACCCGTATATGATTTAATTTGATCACTGAATTTGATCTATAATGATATTAATAGATAGAAAAATCCATAGTAGAGTCCATTACTGTTGAACTTTATCATCTTTTTAGAAAGTACAATAGTAAAATTATCTATTAATTAGATTAATTTCAAGGAAGTGTAAATCATCCTGACCTTGCTTGCAAAGCTATTGTGAGAGAATAATTAATAGGCAATAGCCCGGGAAAATTATTCTAAGCAGATGCCAACCTTGAACTTCCACTCACTAGACTTAAATTCTAACGAGGAATACATCATCTGATGGGAGCTCCAACGTCCTGGGGCACTGCAAGGAGGTAAAAACACTGGAGGTAAAATAAATACAAGGTAAACACACTGCATTTCTGCAGCATCAGTTGAGCACAGGGTGTCAGGGAACACAGCAGGATCTCCCCAGCACGTCCAAGTTTAAGATGCACTCAGGGTCCTGTGAGAGCAGAATGAATTCCTACAAGCAGAATTAATAGATACCTTGTTCTTGGACATCTGAAGGAGACAGGAATAAAAGGAAAATGCAAGTTGAAGTGTCTGTTGTTTGAAGCAAGAGGAGGGTATTTAACCAGGACAGACTCAGGGGGAAGATTTCTCACCAGCACAAACAGCACCTTGTTCCAACCTGAACAGCAGCACTGGTGGAAATAAGACATCTGCCCAGCTTTTATGTGGGTTGTACTTCAGAGCCAAGCAGCAGAGCCCTGTGCACACAAGACAGGCTGCTCACATCACCAGAGAGTGCAGAGGGATGGCTGCTCACCTGCACTTGGCTCTGCACCTTCTGCTTGCCACGGGGCCCAGGAAATATTGCATATTTCTGCAGGCTGAGCCCAGCCCGAGCTGGTGACACTGGCAGGTAGATGGGGGGTGTAATGGCTCCATCACAAAGGACATCCCAGAGGATAAAGGGTTCACAGCTCAGCAACTCTGTCAGGCCTTGATTTGTTCAGCTTTTCAATTCCTGGCTTTGCATCTTAACACTTTGGTCGGGTTTTCTCAGCTGGCCTTACCTCTTAAAGCAGCCCTGCTCTTTGCTGGGTAGAAATCTAACACAACAACTCCTGCTGAAAACAAGTGGAGAGTTCTGCTTTACCCTGCTCATTCCCAAGCACCCTGCTGAGTGATCTTTCACTTCTCTCCCTACTCAAGACAAGTCTCCTTTTGTAAACTACGAGTAGGACCAGTAAAATATCTGCAGAGCCAAACGTCCACCTAAGAGAATAATCTTTGCAACCTATATATCTGATTTTTCTTCTCTAGCTGACCAGGTGTTTGAACACTTCAGCCCTTGCCCCACTGACACCTGCAGGCAACTGGAGCTAATTGTAAAGGTACCTCGAGGTAACTTACTACTGGGAGTGCATCAAAGTTGGGATGTGGTAAATCTCACAAGACAGAGCTCTGTGCAAGCACCTCTTCTATAATTCATTCCCTGCTGCCACCCGAGCGCTCTCCAAATGTCAGCCCTGCTACTTCCACACAGCTACATACATGTGGCTGCAAACACCCTTGCCAGTGTCACCCAGTGTGCAGACAGAGAAAATCCATTAGTTTCTTCTCAAGAAACAGAAAAATCCAGGCAAAAGGAGAGGAGATGAAAAATAGAACAGGTTGTGTCCACTGAGCCAGTTAATCCTTCTGTGTTACCCTCAGAAGCAGATCGAATGAATAAAGTTATTTTTAACAGCACTAGAAGTCTACAGAGGCTCCTCCAAGGGGGCCTGAAGTCCACGGGGAGGTGGGTTGAGGTTTTCCTGCAGCAGTCCTGCCCCTGTCTTCACCAGAGGTTCAGCTGACCCCCACAGCTCCCTCCAAAAGCCTGTGGGAAACAGCAAGCTGTGTGCAAATGTCTACACGTACGGAAATATGTCTGTTCTCTGCTGATACTCCTTTTTATTTCTCTGTGAGAAGTTGTAGCCATCCAGCTAAGAAAAAGAGAGGGAAAATCAGCAGTTGTCAAGAGGAATAATACACATCCCAGAAAGCAAGCTGCTGCTGAGCACCCCTGAGAAACCTGCACACAGCAGAACTGTGTCTTGTGGAAGTGAACGGAGGTAAATTCCAGGTGTAAATACCAGGTGTAAATGCCTCCTGTGAACAGCCCAGAGCTCTGCAGCAGAGAGTTCTGTGACTTGAGAATGAAGATGCTGATCCCACCTCAGGATCAGACCCAACCCTCACCCAGCAGAGCCACGGGGAGCTCCCAAAGGGCAATAAACTGGTTTTTCCAGCAGAAAAGTCCCATTAGAAATCAGGACAAGTGCCACCTTTCCTTGCCAGCACCTGGTTAATTCTTCCAGGGGTGCCTTGCTGTGTCCCCCTGGCTCCTTCTGCTCTCATCCCTGCCAGTTCCTTCTTACCAGACCTCCCTCCCCATCCCATTTCCCCCCAGTCTCATTACTCCTGTCCTGCTCCCTGTTTGTTCTCCTGCTCTTTTCCTGTCTGACAAGTCTCTTATTAGGGGATTTGGTTTTGCTGTTGTTTCATGCTTTCTGGTTTTATTCTCTGGTGTCTCTTTTTTCTTTTTTTTTAAACTGATTTTTCTCCTGTCAAGGCCTCCTTTCCTTCCTGCCTGCTCTCTCCAAAGGCTCATGCTTTGTTTTGCTGAAGGCTGCTGGATTTCAGCACGCTGTGGACTTTATCTTCAGGTATTGCCAGGCAGAAGGAACCAGGTTTAAATCTCAGCTCCTACAGCAGTGTGGTCCCAGAACACAACCACCAATCTCCACATCACCCTATTCACAGAGCCACCAGCTCTGCCTCTCAGCTCCCACATGCCATGGACCTCAGCATCCCTGGGGATCCAGGGGCAGATTTATTTGCACAGGAATAAACCCAGAGCTGGGTGAGCTTGCTGGCACTGCCTGCTTGGCAGAGACTGGTGTCCCACTGCCCCTGCTGCTCTGGTGTGCTGCAGATTAGAAGACATTGCAGCCATCAATTTTCTCCTCCGTGCTTATGGATGGAGAATTTCTGCTTCCAGAGGCACCAGGTAGAGGAGCTTTACTGGATTCCTGGGTTAGAGCTCAAACTGATTTATGATTTGTCAAGAGACACATTAAATAAACTTGGCCTTTTTTGCTGCCATCAGCTGTCTGGGAGCCTCTCATGGCACAGCCCAGCCCTCCCTGGCAGCAAGGTGGGATGCTTGTGACCTGCTGGGGCTCTGCTGCTCGGGGGGACCCTTTAAACAGCATTCTGTCAGGGATTTGCTGGGAACTCTCCCCCACTTAAAGCTCCAGTTGATATCTGGCAAGGCTAAGAATTGCTGGCTCTGGTAACACCGTGACTTGTAAATAAAGAGCAAAAAGAGGGTAAAAATCTATCGTGCAGGATAATATTCCTCTCATAAATACTCCTATCCACTAGCAAATAGAGAGCAAGTCTTCAGAACCACTTAACACTTTAACTGTTGGGAGAAACCCTTGGCTATTGTCAGCAGATGAAAGATAAACTGTGAAATGAATATCCTTTCATTTCCCTTTCACATACTTCTCATTGCTTCAGATAAGAGACAATTACCTCCAATGCATCCCATATATATCTATAAAAAGGGATATGATTCCATACCCTTGAAAGGTGTATTTTCAGTTTACATGTTGTCAGACACACAGAACCAGCATTTTCAGTCCTCCAGAAAGGGTACAGAGAAAACAGGTGCTGGACAAGGACAAGCCCTGGGCTAAATCACAGAATCAGAACCTACAGATCTTGTTTTTTTCACCATCACCTGATCACATTTTCCCCAGAGTTCAAACTATTTAAACACATGTGCTCAGTTAACACTGAATTTGAGAAGTAATCAAACTCAACTGCTTCAGAAGCCAAAGTCCAATTTCATAGCCTTGTAACTCCCAAGCAGCAACTGTCCTGACTGAAATACTTAGCTGACAGTGTTTTTCTGCTATGGAAGCACTCTGGCTACACACAGATGGGGCAAGAACAGGAGCCTGGCTTAAAGCTGATCCCAAACTTCCCTGGCTGGAAAAGACACTGATGCAGGGGAGCCCTGCAGGGGAAAGAGCTGGACAAGACAGAGGACAAAGCAGAGGTGCTGCAAGAGATGCCAGCCCATAATGGCTGAGGGGAAGCAGCCAGAAAAGCAAGATGCACTGAGGTAGGGGGCACAGAAGCATATCAGATCCTCACCCCAAGCCCACCAGGGTGTAGGAACTCCACTGCTGCTGGAAACACCTTTTACTCACCACGAAACCCCCTTTAGCCTGTGGGTGCCCATTCTGGGCCAGAACAGGGGTTTTTAGGGGGTGAGATAATGTTGTGCCCATGACTCAGTGTAGAGATGCTTCAGTGTGTGCAGCAGGCCAGGAGGGAGGTGCTCAGGCTGGTGGTGGTGCTGTGGAGAACCAGACACCCCCAGGATGAGTCCCAGCACAGACCAGGCATCACCTGCATCATCCATCACAATGCTGCCATGGAGAAAGGGGGCTTTTTTTTTGGCTTACAGCAGCCCTGAGAGCAAATTCACAGAGCTCGTACTGCTGAAAAATCCTTTTTGACACCATTCAAGAGCCACCTCGGGATTCCTGCAGTTTATTCTCACCAGGATGAGGAATTTATTATATAACCAAGTGTTCCATGCAATTATGTCTGCTAACAAAACAAAACCAACATAAAACAATCACACAAAACCAACTATAATAAATAAACATAAAAAAAAACACAAAAAACAAAGCAAAACCATCCATCCAGCCCTGCCTTGAACACAGCAGAAATGAATGTTAAAGGAGATTTTTCTTTACTCACACAGTGCCAATCTTCTTTTCTAGCTGACATTTAATCCAGCAGGATTTTTTTGGCTTTCCCCCTGAAGCAGAGTGCCAGGGATTTGGTGCCTTCACAGCATGGTTTAACCACAGCCAAGGCCTCATGAAACCATGCCCAGTGAGACCTGTGCTGGCTGCTGCCTGCAGGGAGCTGCTCCCCCTCTGCCATCTGCTCCACCAGAGCATCTCTGCCTCCTCAGAGCTGCCCTTCATCTGGGCAAAATGCTGCTTTGGTCTCTTGTTCAGGCCAGGGACTCTCCTCTCTGATCCCTGAGCAGACAGGAGATTCCTCACACTCTGTGTTTGTTTGCTTTTGTCCCAAGATGGAGGCATTGGATTTTTTTTTTCCTTTTTTCTTTGAAAAAAATCTGATTTGCTGTCCATTTTTAAGGTCAGGCTTACAAAGCGTGCACAACCTACCTGTGCTTGATATAGCTTGTTAAATATTTTATTTTATTTGTGGTTTTATTAGCTGGATACAGCCCTCAGGGGTACTTTTATGAAGGATGCTTTTGAAATGTAAATGTGATTGATTTGATATTACAGCTGACATTATTCTACTTGCACAGTGCCTTTGGGAACAAGGGAATGGAGTTTCTCTTTTTACTGATGAGAAGGTCCTGGGGTAGGTATTTTCCTCTGTTCCACACACAAACACAGCCTACTGATTTCTAAAAAAGAAGTGGTTAGCAGTGTTAAGCCCATGCCAACCAACTTGTGCTGCTTGCTCCATTTTCCAAACTCTCTAGGATTTTAAAACCAATAAATAAGAGTCAAGGATAAATTTCCACGTGGTGCAGATGCAGCTCCACAGGTGCTCTATGCCACACGACTTTTCATCCTGCTGAAACAGTGCTACAGCAGTAAAATTCCTCACTTCCAAGCACAAACAAAGCTCTGGTCTGTGTTTTCAGGCAGCAGCTCCTGGCTGTGGTTTGGAGAAGATTGAAACTGCAAAGATACAAGCTCAAAAGAAAAAAATCTGAAGCTAAAAATCACTCAGAGAAAAGTGTTTGAAAGTCTCAGGTGCCATCTGTTCCTATTCAAGTGAGCTCCCTGGAAAAACTCAGAGGGAAGAGCCTGGCATTGCATTGCTGAGTGGAAAAAGGAGAGTCAGAAGCTGAGAAGGTGACATTCAAAGACCTTGACCAGAAAAATGTGGCTGTGACTCACTTCTGAGAAAGCACCAGGCCTGTTTTACTGAAAATGCAGGAATCCTGCTGAAATTCAGCCCTGCCTCTGCCTAGGATGTGGCAGCAGTGCCATGGACTCAGACATGGCACCAGCACCAGAGCTCTGGCTCTCCTGTCAGACCTTGAGACACTTTCAATACCAGAGCTGAGTTCACTGCCTAACAAACCACTGTTCATCCTCCTACCTGGGGGCCAAAGACACTCCCTTCATTGTGTACTTTCCACAACCAGCCAATGCAAAACTAACTACTCACTTGCAAGACCCTGCAAAAGGCTTTTTGAGCCCCACACACTGGTAAAAGGCACCTCCACTGGTCCAGCTCTGCCACGTGTGCTGCTTTCCATTCTGTTCCACCTGGGGAGCAAGGTGCCTTTCCTGAGTCCTCCAACCTGCATGTGTTCACTGACATTTAGTCAGATGTTTTAGCACCCTGGCCTTTGAGTGGGTTGTACTGCAACTGCCTGGGCCTCCAAGGCTTCCCCACAGGTCAACGATGCTCCTGGGGCACAGCCACTGCTCCTTCATCCCGTGGGATCTCTTTCCAGGCTACAGAAGTGTTTGCACTGCTCTGAGGGAGACAATAGATTTTGCAGAAGGTTAATTGTGGTTGTAAACAAGGTTTTCTGGAAGCTGCAGCACTTATGTGAAGAAATCTCTGTGAGACAATGCAGGGGAGACTGCAAAGAGCAGGAGTTGGAAGAATCTATTCTTTTATGTGGCTTCCCTTCCCTGATGGGTACCAGACTATACACCTGAATCTGAAAAATAACAGCTACTGGGAAACCATGTTTAAATTTCTGATACTCAGATACTTCCATAATCCTCAGCACTGAAGATTCTAGCAGTAAACTCTGCATCACTGAGCACAACAGAAACATTACATGTTAATTTGACTTACTTACCTCTCCCCCAACTGCTTGGAGACTAGATTCTTCCAGCATGTTGAACTCCCCCCATCCCCCCCCAGAGAAGCCAGCCCCCCCAGGCAGCAGACTGGGAGCAAAGAGCTGGAAAAGGTGCCAGAACAGGAATTATCTGTAAAGCAGGTGTCACGGGGATGTAAATCCCATAAGGCAAGGGGTGTGCTCAGAAAGGTCACATCTGAAAGGCTCTGGTTTATGGAGCAGATGCAGCATGAATACCTCAGGAGGGCACATGCTAGGGCCAGGGATAGAGTCTTCATTCCAGGTAGGGAGCTTCTGAGCAGAGATCAAAGCCTCCTGCCTCCATCTCAGCAGGAGAGCCCAGTGCTTGCCACGGGGACAGCAGCCCCCTCCCCACGCTGCTTCACACCCTCAGCAAGGGGGAATGGAAAGCTGCTTCTGAGAGGAAAATCCCTCCTTTGAAAATAATTAAGGGCCTGCCTTTGATGAGAACCCTTTTCTTTCCCCCTCCACAGAAGAAATCAAAACCTGGTTTTCATCTTCCACGTGCTGGCCAGGGCACCAAAGCTGCCTTCACTCGGATTTTTCTGCCAGCAATTTCCCAGCCAGGGTCTTTGTTCTGAAGAACAGTGGAATAATTATCTGGACAGCAGCTACCCCAACACACCCAGCTACCCCCACAGCAGTCTGCTTTCCAGGGATGCTGTACCCTGCCAGCTCCACTCTGCTGCCCCAGCACACCAGGTGACATCAGACATTCAGGTAGCTCTGCTCACGTTTTAATTGCAGTGTAATGCTGAAGGACAGCTGCCCCAAAGCCTGCGTCAGGCTTATCTGAGAGCAGTGCATGCTGTAAATTCACTGTACACTTGGGTTTACGTATTAGTCACTGCTAGTCTGTAACAGTGGATGGTTATAATAATAGTATTTCATGTGGTGTCACAGCCAGGGAAGATAGAATCATCATTTGGGAATCCACAGGGGGCCAGTCAAACCAAGTAAATGTTTTGCTATTCAAATTGTGATGTGAAAATAAAACTTTTCATCAAAAGCACTGGTATGGATTTTTCAGCCTCTCCAAGTGCCTTTGCTATGACTCTGCCACAACATATAATAATGTTTTCTCCTGACTCCCAATCATTAAATTAATCACTGAATTGCTTTCTCAAATCTTTATGATGCTTAGCACATTCCTTCCACACCTGATTTCCCTTTGTGTTTTATAAGCAAGGAAATATTTTTAAATATTACTGAGGAAAACAACTTTGGTGAGAATAACAAATGTTTGCTTTCTGCTGGCAGGAAAACACTGCAGCAAATTACCATGGTGTGGCTGGAAGTTGCAGTCTGGACAGTGTTCTGACAGCATTCAGAGCCAGGCAGGGGGAACTAGAACAGAAATCTAACTGAATTAGAACAGAAAGGACCACTAGATGCCTGGAAAGAAGGTGTGGAGTTTCCAACCTCCCGCTCAGAAGTAAGCTGGGAATGTGAATGTGTTTAAAATAAACACCAACAAGTTCTTCCAGAAGAGAAATGTGTTACATCGTATTTCAAAACATTTCAGCCCCCCCTGTCCTCTCAGCCCAGGGAGACCCCAGTGCTTTGTTCTCCTCCTTTGGGTGCAGCTGATTTACTGCAGCAGAAATCATTCAGCCATCAGCAGGGGAAACATAAATGCCAGAGCAGCTGTAATAGATGGGCACCAATAAAGTCATCTGTTCTGCTTCCCTTTCTTCCAGCTCAGCAACTCCAAAGGGGCTTTGGTACCTTCTCCAGAGCTAAACAGGGGGTTTCAGAGCACAGGGACTCTGAGGGACAGAGCCTAAGCTGCAGACCAGTAGCCACCAGTGCCCTCTCTGGCCTTTCCAGCATCACCTCAGCTTCTCCACTTCTCTGCCCCACGTGATGCCCAACGTGGCATCAGAAACTAGTGTCACAGTGCTGCTGATCTGGGTCAGCTTATTCCTTGTACTGCCAATAAATACAGCTAGAAAGGAAATGTATGTGCAAACACACACACACACACACACACATGTGTCCTGGGAGAACAGACACCCCACCAAGAAGGAAATCACCCCCTCTTACCCACCTCACCTTACCCAGCTTGTCCAGCCATCTCCAATTCATCTTCCCTTCAGCCACTTTGACTAGATTAAATCAATAAATATATATTAAAGAAAAAGGAAAAAGTCTTTCATATCACAGAGTAGATATGAAAGACTGAAATATCTCAGAAGGATATCACCTCAGAAAACATTTTAAAACCCAAGTTGCAGTGATGTCTGCATTACACAGCTCTGTATTCCTGGTGCAAGTGTCCACTATTAAGCAATGCTCACAGCTCAGCCATCATCAGAGACCCCCAGCAGGAACTTTAAACACCAGAACAGGTCGACACATGGAATGTACTTGATGCTATGCCACTGTTCCCTTTCATTTTCACTCCATTATGGCACCTCCTGCAGATGCAGAATGCCCAGCAAATACAAATGCCAAACCAATTTGCCAGGCAGGCAAAGCAAAAACAGCATCAAAACAGACAGACATGACAAATATCGTTTCTTCCTCTAAAACATCAAGAGCAGGGGTTTGAGTTTTGTGTGTAATGCCTCCCTTTGTGGCTTACAGAAACATTAAAAATGTATTAACAGAATCTGAAACAGCTCGAAGGGCCCCGGGACGACACATCTGTTAACCAAATGCAAAGCCTCTGAAAAATTCAAGAGGTTGTGGAAATTATTTGTTTTATTCTGTGGCACTGCACACAATCAGGATGGTGTTGTTCTCTCCTAATTGAGTTCTCTAAGCTCTGAGAGTTTAAACAAACACGAGTGTCCAGCCACAGTGCCTGTGAAGAGCAGTCCTTGAGAGAGCCTAACTAGAACAAATTAAGTAATAATTACCAGCATTATTACAAAAGAGCAACAAAACACTTGTGTAACTGTTGCTTTCAGACCGAAGCTACCAGCAGCAGCAAGGCAGGAGTCTGAAGACCTCTCAATATGTAAACCCACTAACTGAACTGGGTAAGTACCAGCATCAGAGAGGATAGCTGAGGAGATTCACACCAAAATAAGACTTTTTTTTTAAGATTATGGTGTACATTGGAGCATTTCCAGTGTATTGTGAGGAGAAAGACAGGCATGAGGTCAGCAAGAAAAAGACTGAGTGCATCCACAAAGGGAACACAGAAGGAACAGCTCTTCAGCATAAGGGACTGCCTTTAATTTGCATTAATGACATGCATAACACTTCTGCCTCCCCAGAGAGAAAAAAACCAACTGCACAAACCACAAAAAACCCTACCAACCAACCACACATTGCAAAGCACATGTCGGTGTTTGCACATTGCAGCCTTTTGAGGCTGTCAGTACTGAAGGCATCCACAGGAGAATTAATGTGATAATGGGAAAGGTGCATTTGCCTTCTCTCATTCCACTTCCTTAGACAGCTGGAGTCTCGAAGCATCAAGAGTCTGGCTGTTCTCTCAAAAACATACCAAACATATTTGATATGCCACAGGCAGAAAAAACACACCCCAAACAAACAACAAAACTGACAAGGACGCTGGAATAACCCACCTCCCCTGACTTCCTTATTATAAACCTCTGTCTGCAAAGTTTCCAAGCATCTGTACCTGAACAGCCCACAAAAGTGAGAAAACTAGGACATATAAAACCAAGCCTCCCCATAAATAAATAATAAATTTAAGGAAAAAATCAATCTGGAATCAGGAGCACGGATCAAGGAAAAGATAACCAGTGTGTGCTATAGCACATTACCATTTCACAGCTCGGGCTAAGAAAGCACCACTTTGGAAAAGATAAAAGATTTATTTCTCCACCACCAGAAATGCTCTTTCTAGAAAGAGATCTATTTTTACTCCAGCACCATTAAAATGCCTGCAGCCAGTCCTTACGGAGAGCTAAAGGCAGTTTTTAAATTGCCAGGTATGATGTTAATTCTTTGCAAACAAGATTTGTGGTTTATATAGCAAGTGCAGTTTAATGTAACTATAATTTGCCCTCCTGCTGCATACCGATGACAAAGCACTATATACTTTTTTTCTTAACTTTAAAGAAAAATTAACCATCATTTTCTAGTGTGTTGTTGACCTTTATTGTACACAAACTGCTTGGAATAATTATGAATATCTACAAACGAGTTCTACGTGACCTTTAACGTGCATACCCTGCACACCTCTGTTCATACCACCAGCCAGCCCTTTCTCTGCAGTGTGAATCAGTGGAGGCAAAGGGAAGGGTGATCAAATGGACAACCAGAACAACGTGGGCTGTAAGTTCCCTTTTGGGTGGTTTGCAGATTCCCACTTCTTCAGCTCGCTGTTTGCTCTCGCTAGCAGGCTCGCTGGAAAGGTAGCCAATGTTTGTTCCCTGGCACTGCTGCTGAGAAGCAAAACAAGGATTTGCTCATCTCTGAATCCACAGTAGAGAGTGAGGAACAACCAGCAGGAGTGGGATAACACTGCACAACATTTCTGCAATGCCTGGGCCTAGAGCCCCCAACCTGGGCCTGGAGCTCCCAACCTGGGCCTGGAGCCCCCAGCCTGGGCCCGGAGCCGTCCAGGCCTCAGGGCGAGGCCTGCAGAGCAAAACCTCCTCCCTCTCTTTCCAACACCCCCAGTCTGCCTTTCCTTGCTCTGCTTTACAAAGTCAAACACAAAAAGAACCCCGAACAACAAAACCCACAGCAATAAAACAAAAACCAACCAAACCCCCACAAGAGCAACCAAAACAACCCAAACACACCCGCCCCCCCAACCCCTCAGGTGTAATTACCTTGGGCCTTTGTAGTTTTCTGTCAGTTAAAAGATGATTTCAGCCACACATGGCCTCCCTTTGCTTCTCTGTTCTGTCAGCATTTCAGAGATTATACACCCAGATTAAAAGCCACCCAAAGCAGCAGTTTTTGGGGTGTGTTGCACGCTGCTTGTGCAAAGCCAAGCTGGTGCGTTTTAAGGACAGACTCGAGGCTAACTCGAGTTCTTCCTCTTCAAATAATATTTTTTACAGAAGCTCACCATGTGTATGCTTGTGAAGAGAGCTTTGCTAAAACATTAATGCTGGGGCTTTACAGTTTACATTCATTTTTTAGTGGACGTGTGTATAAAGTTTGCTGTTAAGCTCCCTGGATCAAGCACTAAACTCCTTGCTCTTTATTTGAAAGCCAACTTGAACAAGAGGTTCTTGTCCTTAATTAAGCTTCTTAATAAAACAATTTTTACCACTACCTCAGCTGAGGTAGATTGAGCCTTAGCATAATGAAATTAGTAGGGAACTTCACCCTACAACACAAAATATCAAGGTAATATCTTTACAATGTAATGCTTCACACAGGGGGATAAACCAAGAAGATTACGAATGACATTTACATGCTTACAGCTGTATGTAAATTTTTCCCACAATTAATTAGGCCTTTTAACTACAACACCTTTCAAAATACAGGTACTTACCACAGTAAGGTTAAGCCAAATATTTTCAGTGAGAAAGAAGACAACCTCAATTTGTTTCTGTCACACTTGTAGATAAAGTCTGGGGGATACCTCTCTAGAAAGGCACCAAGTCCTGATGCACAAATCACCCACATGCTTTAAAAAGCCATTTTTAAACAGGCTTAGGCCAAGGAAGACTCCCGAGTTAGTGACAAGTTTAATTCTCCCACCCATGCCCTGGGGAACCACAGAGTTTAGACCATCTGGAGTTAATGGAAAGTGCTCTCAAGGAACAATGAAATTGAATTTGCTTGATTAAAACAAACTTGATTTATTTCAGAGGGAAAAAAAATAATAATAAAAAGTATGATTTCTGATCAATTTCAGATCAATTCTGATCAATTGAGAATAATGCCAAGATGAAAATCACAGTGTGACTCAACCTATCCATTTTCAAGCAAAAGAAGGAAAACAGGTGTCTGAGGGGAGCTCTCAGGCGAGAGCTTAGGGTAGGTAGGGAATGACCTTCAGGAATAACTACCTTTAACACCTGGAGAAAGCCCAAAGGTAATGCAGTAAGTAAACTTCTAGTAAAACCAACACCTCTTCCATCTCTGCCCGTGAGCACACGGGGAGGAGAGGCCACGTGGACTCAGCCCCATGGCATGGAGAGGGAACAGGGGTGCTGGGGCAGCCAGGGCACACGAACAGAACCTGGGACCCACTGCTGGCAGGGCCAGGGCAGGGGCCACAGCTCAGCCAGGGATGTGCACACTCAGCAGGGTCAGGATCAGACTGTCCAGCACTGCCAGGTAACAGGTAGGAGCAGAATCAGATCCGAGTTGTTCAACACCCCGTGGTCCCGAGCGGGCGAGCGCTGCAGATGGCATCACGAGCAGAAGCAGGCAGATCTCTCAGAGCAGGTGCAGGCTGGAGACAGGAAAGCACTTTAGGACTGATAAGATTCAACCAATGTATCTGACAGCCGAGGAGAAAAAAAAAATCTTGGCAAAAGTCTGCCCATAAACAGATGGTAAAGGGAAGAGCAGGAAGGCACCTCTAACCCCTGAGCCCACGATGGGGGGGACAGGGATTTCAAGGGAATGCTGCTGCCACTGCAACAGACAAAGGGGCTGATGGACTGCTGCTCCAGCCAAGCAACATCCCCGTGTTCTTTAGGAAAACACAAGCTGTTGAGTGCTGTGTGCAGGGCAGGAAGGGCTCAAGCACCAGCAAGGAGGGGAGGCAGCTGCAATAATAAAGCAGAGTCTGAACAAAGGCAGCCATCTAGCACCAGTTTTGCAGTTCAATCAAGTTCTGTGCTCACAAGCCTCTGAGCAGTTCACAGACCTTCATTAATGAGGTAACCAAGCTCTTTTCCACTTATATTGCTACCCAATATTTTCAATTAGGCATTTTTACAGTCACATACAGGGCAAAATCCAGAGAGCCCTGCATTTTACAAGTGCTTGGTGAGAAGGGACAATACACAAGCAGAAAGGAAGAAAGTGCAAGTGTTGGCCTCCTTGGCTCCAGCTCCTTGTGTTCTTCTGCAGTGCACTTAGTGACAGAAAGGAATGAGCTCCTTCAGATACCTGAGATCAGCAGCTAAGAGTTCTCAGTCCCCCTCCTGTACACACACAGAGAGCAAACAATGATGGTGGCAGTGTACCAGAGTCCTGTCCCTGGGAAGACAGGCAGCAAAAGAGTTGTTAGAAGCTGGAAATCCTTCTGATCACACTGAAAAAATGGCAGTGGGGCTGACACAGAGAACTGGAATAAGAACAGCCACATTATCATCTGTGATGGGCAACGGCTGCCACGGGCTGCAACCAGCACAAACTGGGAGGAGAGAGAGAACATTTTAAAAGCATTTTCAAGCCACAATGTCCATCATACAGCAACAGAGCATAGTCAGGAATTTGGAGAAGCAGCAGGCTGGTAGGTTGCCAATCTGCACAAAATGGCCAAGGCACACTGAGGAAATCTTAAAAAGATGAACTAATGCAGTAGATTAATAAGGGGAAATAAAAATATAGGAAGTAAATAACACTCCACTCTGAAGTAGGAGCTGCAGGGATCATAGCTGTGGGTGAGTGTTCATGCAGTGGCCTGTCTGCAGAGCAGAGACAGCACTGGGCACAGGACAGACACTGAAGGTGGCACAGGGTGGCAGGGCTTGGAACAGCCCTCAGGAGACCACCCAGTCCAACCCCCCTGCCACGGCAGGAGGTCACAAGTCCAAACCAACACAGCATGAACAGCAATTCATGCACCACACCACGCACATCTGCTCAGGGTTGTGCATGAAAAGAAGGCAAAGCCCCTGTCAAACTGAATTAAATAATCATGAAAGGTGAGACAGGAGTTCTGCTCACACCCCTAACTCCTCAAGCACGCCAATATGGAAGATTGACAAGAAAATGGACTTCCCTGCCTTGGATAAAAACAGTATTAATCATCCCAAGATCTGCTCTGCATCAGTAAATGTTGTGGGGAAACCAAGAAGTCTGGCTGCGACCCAAGAATGTGCTTACAGCACTAGAGCTATCTAGCTTAAAGTCTGATTTTCCACGTGATAGATTAAATAACTACTGCACCCACAAGTGGAGCAATGCAAATTCTCCTCTAAAGCTCTCATAATACTAAAATATCTTTGTTATGCAAACTTTGAGTCTGCAGAGGAAAAAAATAAAATCTAAAATCAATCACCTCACCATACACCCAAATAAAAGTTTAGGCAGGAGCAGGAGAGGACCAGGTCTGAGAGCTCCAATGCAGCAGAAGCTACAATATGATGTTTCCTCCCACTTTAACTTCATTACAGTGCTAGAGAATCCTCCCTCTTTTAAAGCAATTTGGTTCTCACCCATTCAGAATTGCTTCTGCACTGCTGGAAGGAAAGTCCAGCTCCAGAAGCAGTGTGGAATGAGTAAGACCTGGCTTGCTGTTTGAAAAGGTTAAATATCTTCCTCAGCCTAGTGAAATAACCTACTGGAAGTAGAGAAGCCAAACCAGGAGTGTCAAAGGCCAGGAGCTGAGGAGCAGAAGGCAGTGCAGACAGCTCCAAAAGCCAAACCACCCCCTGCAGCACAAAGCTCAACCCCTCCCAGGGATCCTGCCAGGCTGAGCCAGAGGGAAAACCCAGTGATTAGAGGCACACAAGGGAATTCTCTGCACCAGCTCCCTGGAAATGATGCTGAGCTGACCTACTTACCACCCAGATGCCAGCTATGAGCAGGTTTTGATGCTCACAGGGAACCCAGCTCTCAACACAGCCACGATGTGCAGGGGGGACAGAGTGGAGAAGGGGAATTGATTCTTGGCAGGCAATTAGCAGAAACCCCGATGCATGAAATATCATATAATCATCTTATTAATGCAGAGTTCTATGGAAAAAAGCTACCCCTAAATTCTTTCAGGGTTCACTGAAGGAAAGAAACAGGCCAAGGAGACTTTAATTCCACACCTCCAGTGCATATTGATTAAAAAGCATCTCCCCAAACTGAAGCAAAGTTAATATTTCAGGAGGAGCAGCCAATTTCTCCTTGAATGCCCACGTTGATCCAAGTCCCCTGCCTCTCCAGGACACCCTTCCAATGTCACATCCCTGGAGTGCAGCGGAAACCAAGAGTCACCAACAACCCCTCTGCTGCAAGGGCTGCTCCTGATGATATTACCTGGCCAATTAGCAGCCTGTGTTACTGTTCAGGAGATGCACCCCAGATCAGCTCCCACTCAAATCCTCCCTCACGCCCACCCACGAGGCCACCTCTGAATTAATTCAGTGGTTCCCAGCCTTGGACTGCCTTGCACACTGCCACTGCACATCAGTTACCCCTCACTCTCAGTGAGAATGAGCAGTGCAAAAGCAGCAGAGTGAAGCAAATAACAGAAAAAACAGAATTACAGAGCAGCCTCTGTTTTCCTGGGGACCATAAGGCAGCTGAAGGCAGCTCCGTGACGTAAAGCAGTGCTGGCATCTGCCCTGCCAGAGTGTGTGGTCTAATCTCCTTTGGAATCCCTAGTGCTTAATCTGTCAGTCACCACACATCTATTTAGTATTTACTGACAGCTATTAGTGCTCACCTGTTTCAAGCACTAAAATCGTCAGGATTGGACAATACGGCCAAGACAAGATGTTTTTTATCTTCTCTTTTCACACAGATGTCCTACGTTGTTTTAATGAATACAGAAGAAATCCCCTTGACTAGAAATTTAATCTCACCCTAATTATTTTGCCAGTGTGGCCACAGAAATCTCTCTGAACCAGAATCAGATGCGAGGCTAAGCTCTCATTAAGAACAAAACCAAAATGCACCTCACAGAGGCAGATTAGAACAGAATCTCCTGCACTGAAGGTGGCAGAGGAGTTTGTCAGGGAAACTTCTGGACTGCACAGCATCTTCTTCAATGAATTTTATGATCCTCTGGGTCAGGACAGCCCTGCATTTCTGCTGCTGGGCTCCTTTGATTACTCTGGGTATAGATCATGAGTTATAACAGTTAAATCAAGCAGGAACATTCACCACAAGCATCTGCCAAATGAAGGCTTCTCCTTTCCACAGAAAGATTATTCCCTGTAGGAAGGACAAGAATCTGAAACAAATGTAAATAATTAGCTGCAGTCTCCAGTTCCTACAATTAAGATTTAAACTGCATCCAGGTCAAAGAGCTGCTTTGCTCCTAATTCCCAGGAGGAGTTTTCTGAGCAGTGCCCTGGACTGTGTTGTGCTCTGTGGCCTACACTGCACTGCTGCTTCTCAACAAGGGTTTGGATAAACCCCATAAGGGAACTCATAAAAGTGAATTTATTTTACAGCTGCGCCCCTGAGGAGACAATTTAGCACCTATTGCCCCTGGTCATCACATTTCTGCCCTCTTCATTCACGTTTGAGGCAGAGGGCACAAGGAATTACATCCCAGATTATGGCAGTTCCTTCACTGACTCATATATTTCCTTCTGCTAAAGCCAAATGTCTTCTCTGCTTTCTCATTTCAAAAGGTGCAGATGGACAAGCAGCACTTCCCAGCCAGTTCTTGGCAGAGCTCCCTCAGCCACGACTTTCTGATTGCCAGCTCATCTGCCAAAGACTTCCCTTTGAATTGCAACGACCCTCACTGCAGGTCCATTCTGAAACCCAGTGGACACTGCACCTGCCAAAGGAAGAGCTGTGCATTCCTGAGTGCTGCTGCTGCTGCTGCTGCTGCTGCCTGAGGAAGCAGAGATGCCAGGACAGGTATTTTTATTGTTTCTGTGTGATGGAAGCCTAAAAGCTAAAATCGAACCTCCTCGGAGTGAAGGTCAGACCAGATGCTTGGAACTCAAGGTTTAGCTGAGCACGGGGAGGTTAGTGAAGGAAAGCACCCTGCTCTGCACACTTACTGGTGCACGAGGGCTAGCACACCAGTTACACCAACAGATTCCACACAGAGCTGCTGAAACAGAGTCAACACAGCATCAGTTTAACAGCTGCAAAGAGCACCCCAGAGCCAGAGTGCCTGCTCACTGTGGAGCAAACAGGCAAGCTCAGCACTGCACCCAGGCAAACAGACCCTGGAGAAACAAGGTTGGGCTGTAACCTTGCTGTGCACTCAGGAATTATTTCCCTCCTGCTAAAGTGGTGTTTAAAAATGAATACAATTGAAGAAATGACAGGGTACAAATGGAATGACTGCACAACAAGTACCAGCAGGGTCTCAGTCAACACTGTAGTGAAAGGTTTCCTTCAAACACCCTACACTTCAAAATCAAATGCAAAAGGTACACGCTTAATTCTGCTTAGAAAATATCCCAGAATCACCATTATTAATCACATGCAAGCCAGGTTCTCACAATGCAGGCTAGTGCTGCACACTACCCGTGGACTTCTGCCTGGAACAGCAAAGATAAATGACAATGCTGTGCTTTAAAATGTCCCAGGACTTAGTCACAAATTAAATAATACATCACCTTCCCCAAGGAGAAATCATGTAGCTAGGACTCCACAAAGTGTTTGATCCAGCTGCAGCCTAACTGCAGACAGACATCTCCACAGGGTTATTGTTATTGACAAAGCTTCCACCACAGGGACACAACCTCATAAACCAGAGGGATCAATTCTTTCTTTATATCAATAAATAAATAAAAGCAGGGCACCAAGGAGGTAGTTACAGAAGTTGGAAAAATACATTTGCCAGATTTTACCCAGCTCAACCCACCGTTCTACTCACACTGATGTATAAATTAATTAAATGTTATCTTCCTAGCAGTGCCCATGAATTATATTGATTGTGCCATTTAAAGGGAAAAAAAAAGTGTTATCTTAATTCTTATATAAAGACAAATTGGATGGAAAACATCCCAGAAAGGTAGCTGAAGAAGCTGAGCTCTCCTCTGCTGTCTGACATCATGAAGGCAGTCATTTGTTCCAATAACATTTAAGGATCTGAAATCAGTTGGAATCAAGGTAAACTTCACAACACTGCCAGCATTTAAAAAGCTGAATTTTTGTTGGGAATGCCAGTTCAGGGTGAGAGCTGCAAGAACAGGGTGTGATGGAAGTGAGATGCTTCACATCCAACATTTCCAGGGCAGGCTCAGGGGCTGCTGCTCTCTTGGTAACTGCTCTACAGTGCACGTGCAGTATTTAATTGGGATTTTTCCCTAGGTACCACAAAGAAAATACAATTATTCTTCTTTAAACTGACAAATCCAGACCACAGGAGTATCCAGTCTCAGAAAAGGATGCTCAAGAGTCCAGAGCACACCCACAGCAGAAGGAAACACTCAGTGTCCAGGCTGCAGAAGTTCATTTGGCACTTCCCTTCTTTTTTTCTCAATAAATTTAATTTTCAGATACAGAATGCAAAAATCCAATGGAAAAACTGATCTCCAAACCCAGATCTGTTACACGGAGCATCCCCTGATGGCACCAAAACAGCTGCTGACAACTCCATGGCAAAAAACACATCTCCACACCAGAACAGACCCATTTCCACCCAGTTATGTCCAATTTGCAGGCCTGGATGCTCTTTGCTCACACTTTAATGTTAATTCAAGTTTCAGTGTGGGGTATTTTGTTTTCACTGATCACCAAAGCATTGTACATTATATTTATGGTGGCAATTTTCATTAGGCTGTGAAATTCAAAACTCATCTCTTCCCATGCAAGAGACTCCATGAAAAAAACATAAACAGATACTGCAGGACTTGGAAAATATTTTCAATAGTCCATGAAAATTAACAGTCCATGTGTTAAAGTCACTCTGATGACTGAAATATAAAATAGTCTGTGTGTTAAAGTCACTCTGATGACTGAAATATAAAATAGTCGGTGTGTTAAACTCACTCTGATGACTTCAATGTGAAATTATACAAGAAGTCTACTAAATTAAAACAATTACTAAAAACAAATGCAACTAAATGAGTATAATTTATACACACTGAACACAATAACTTAGAGCTGCAAAAACCCAAACCTCCTAATCTATCAGCCAATAGCAATCAATCAGGTTTGCTCTCGAGGGTTTTTGGTGCTGTCAGAGGCATTTAGGAGCAAACCCAAGGATGATGCCAGAGGAAACCCTCCCAACCTGCCTGGTGCTCACAGCTCAAGCAGCAGCAGGGGATTTGAGGTGCCTCTGCCTCTTCTCACTGTTCTTACTTCAGCAAACCTCCCACTGGAGTCAATTAGAATTTTGCCTGAGTAAGCACTGCAGGGCATGGCCCGTTGGCATTAAATAAGTCATCGTTTTTAATTGGCATTTTAAGTTCCATCAAACCACGGAGTGCACCTCACACTGCCTCAGCAAATGTTTGCACAGGGTGGCAATTTGGAGCCTGTTCATATTCACAAGTGGTCCAAAAATACACTGTGCAAACGCTAAGGCTGGGTGAGTTATGTCAGGATCTTACCTGGATCTGTTCTTCTTAAATTAGTATGTATTTTGAAAGTCCTGAGCCAGCCCAAAGTTGTTTATTTTAGGGCAGGCACATATTTCTTTTAGATTATTTGGCCCCCTGCCAGTGTTTACTGAGCACCTTATAAAGGTTTGTTTTATCAGTAAATTCATCCTAAGCCTCCTGAAGTGTAACATTTTTCATCCTGAAAGGGGCTGCAGCAGCCTGCTCACCACTCCTCATCGCCCTGGCTCCTAGCTAAACACCCCCACATGTCCCATGTGGAGGAATGTGTGAACCTCAACAGGTTGTCTAGAGCCATCAGCAGCAGTAAAGCATAATAATGATAAAAATACAATTAAAATATAATTAAAATAAAATTCAAATAAAATAAAAAAAAAATAAAAAATATTTAAAATATGATTATAAGTAATAAAATAAGGATAACAATACAAATAAATACATAATATTTAAGATATGATAATAAATAATAATAAAATTATGATAATAAAAATAAATATTTTNCCCTAGGTACCACAAAGAAAATACAATTATTCTTCTTTAAACTGACAAATCCAGACCACAGGAGTATCCAGTCTCAGAAAAGGATGCTCAAGAGTCCAGAGCACACCCACAGCAGAAGGAAACACTCAGTGTCCAGGCTGCAGAAGTTCATTTGGCACTTCCCTTCTTTTTTTCTCAATAAATTTAATTTTCAGATACAGAATGCAAAAATCCAATGGAAAAACTGATCTCCAAACCCAGATCTGTTACACGGAGCATCCCCTGATGGCACCAAAACAGCTGCTGACAACTCCATGGCAAAAAACACATCTCCACACCAGAACAGACCCATTTCCACCCAGTTATGTCCAATTTGCAGGCCTGGATGCTCTTTGCTCACACTTTAATGTTAATTCAAGTTTCAGTGTGGGGTATTTTGTTTTCACTGATCACCAAAGCATTGTACATTATATTTATGGTGGCAATTTTCATTAGGCTGTGAAATTCAAAACTCATCTCTTCCCATGCAAGAGACTCCATGAAAAAAACATAAACAGATACTGCAGGACTTGGAAAATATTTTCAATAGTCCATGAAAATTAACAGTCCATGTGTTAAAGTCACTCTGATGACTGAAATATAAAATAGTCTGTGTGTTAAAGTCACTCTGATGACTGAAATATAAAATAGTCTGTGTGTTAAACTCACTCTGATGACTTCAATGTGAAATTATACAAGAAGTCCACTAAATTAAAACAATTACTAAAAACAAATGCAACTAAATGAGTATAATTTATACACACTGAACACAATAACTTAGAGCTGCAAAAACCCAAACCTCCTAATCTATCAGCCAATAGCAATCAATCAGGTTTGCTCTCGAGGGTTTTTGGTGCTGTCAGAGGCATTTAGGAGCAAACCCAAGGATGATGCCAGAGGAAACCCTCCCAACCTGCCTGGTGCTCACAGCTCAAGCAGCAGCAGGGGATTTGAGGTGCCTCTGCCTCTTCTCACTGTTCTTACTTCAGCAAACCTCCCACTGGAGTCAATTAGAATTTTGCCTGAGTAAGCACTGCAGGGCATGGCCCGTTGGCATTAAATAAGTCATCGTTTTTAATTGGCATTTTAAGTTCCATCAAACCACGGAGTGCACCTCACACTGCCTCAGCAAATGTTTGCACAGGGTGGCAATTTGGAGCCTGTTCATATTCACAAGTGGTCCAAAAATACACTGTGCAAACGCTAAGGCTGGGTGAGTTATGTCAGGATCTTACCTGGATCTGTTCTTCTTAAATTAGTATGTATTTTGAAAGTCCTGAGCCAGCCCAAAGTTGTTTATTTTAGGGCAGGCACATATTTCTTTTAGATTATTTGGCCCCCTGCCAGTGTTTACTGAGCACCTTATAAAGGTTTGTTTTATCAGTAAATTCATCCTAAGCCTCCTGAAGTGTAACATTTTTCATCCTGAAAGGGGCTGCAGCAGCCTGCTCACCACTCCTCATCGCCCTGGCTCCTAGCTAAACACCCCCACATGTCCCATGTGGAGGAATGTGTGAACCTCAACAGGTTGTCTAGAGCCATCAGCAGCAGTAAAGCATAATAATGATAAAAATACAATTAAAATATAATTAAAATAAAATTCAAATAAAATAAAAAAAAAATAAAAAATATTTAAAATATGATTATAAGTAATAAAATAAGGATAACAATACAAATAAATACATAATATTTAAGATATGATAATAAATAATAATAAAATTATGATAATANATGGAAACACACGGAAAGAACTGTTCTTTAATAAATAAAAATAAAAAATATTTAAAATATGATTATAAGTAATAAAATAAGGATAACAATACAAATAAATACATAATATTTAAGATATGATAATAAATAATAATAAAATTATGATAATAAAAATAAATATTTTAAATATGCTAATAAATAATAATAATAATAGACAATATTGAGCTTGTGCATGATGGAGTGATGATTGCTGAGTCCTCAGCTGCCCATCCTCAAGGGACCACGGGGGTTTCCTTCTGCACGGGCAGAACAAAAAAGTCAAAACACTTCAAGAGCCAAATCAAGGGGGTTGTTCCTGGAGCACGCCGGAGCTAACAGGCAAATTACAATCAGCCCCTCAGTAAAATGGAATTTGACACCTCTTTTTCTGTGGAGATCAGGAATTCTCATCTTGCAAACCTGCAGTCTGGGGTGTCAAGCTGCCTGGGATGCAGTGTGGGGTTCTCAGCAGGAGATGCTCTTCTGCACTCCCTGGTACCAGCATCTCGTACAAGGCTATGCAAAACTAATCCAATCTTTTGCCAGCAGCTCTTTGAGAGGGAGTGGGGGGTGAAAATCCACAGCTTTTTAATCAGATTCCTTTCTTTTTTTTATCCTGGTACTGAAGGTTTGCAAGTCCTTTTGTGGGACCAACCCAATTTCTGCTAAGAGCTGGAAAACAAACAGTGGAGTTGAGAATTAGAAAGACTCGTGCACATAGTTAATGTTCTTATCATTAAAAACAGAGCTAATATAGATCAGCAGTTACTTCTTAGAGATTAGTCTGAAAATAATGAGCGAAAATAAATAGATAAACTATTTTTTTTTTAATGGGAAGAGACTGGAATGACTCATTGCCTCCAGTGGCCACTCAGGGGTGTGCACTGCAGCCCCTCACCTGCTGGACACAACCAGCCCCAGCTCTGCCCTCAGGTCACATCTGAAGAGCAGCTCCCTGAAGAAATCAATGGGCAATTCTGGTTAAAAACCGGTGCCATATAATGCCCTGCAGTTGCCCGAGGAAGATTTCTTCCCAGCAGGAGCAAAAAAAAATGAAGGTCATTCTCTATGAAGAGAGAGCACCAGGGGTGGACTTAAAGTAATTTAAAATTGCATTAACATTTTGATTGTTTCTCATGTGCTGTGCTTGTCTGGGCCCCGGGTCAGAAAACATAAAATAAAGATTTAGGAAATGTGGAACAAGAGAGAGCTGGGTAATTCCTGGTGAAAAGCAGGGAATGTAACACAAATGGGAATGAGCAGCTGCTATTTAAGAGACCCACTTTGATCTGACAGATGCACAGGTTAGAAAATCTCCTGTCCTGCTCTTCTTTAAAGGCAATAATAAAATTCTCTGTTTCCTGCTCATTGCTGCGTTCAACATTCCCCTGATAGAGGCAGCACAGCAGCCTCAGTGAGGAGCAACATGTGAATGCAGCACCTAATTAATCAGGGTAAGCAAAGCAGATGGCTGGGTACTATTCAGACACCAACTCCATGAAGAGAAGCTCTGAGGAGTGTAACATGCAAAAAAAAATAAAGAGAAATTCAGACTTATTGCCAGCACTGAGGGCAAAAACCAGAACAAAATCCTGGATTTTTATCCTTCTTGTTCTGTGTGGATTCATGATTAACACGAAACAAAATGATCACCTGACATCGTGCAAGGAGTGGCAGCTACTGAAAGTGTTCAGGCAGCAAGTGGCACCAAGTCCTGACAACTCATTTTAGAGCAAACAAACAAAAACATGGATTTCTGCGACTGGGAAAACTGGGATGAGCTGGTTTATCAAACAAACACAAGACTGGGCTCATCAGAATTGGCAGTTTGGTTAAGAGCATGAAAACAGCAAAACTGAAATCTATTTCTATTATACACCCAAAGATTATTTTGGAATTTAAATTTCCTCTGAAGGAAGAAGGGGAAAAAGAGAGGAGACGAAGGGGGGAAAAAAAGAGAGGAGAAGAAGGAGAAAAAAGAAGAAGGGAAAAGAATAATCATACAGCACCTCTGTACAAAAGTATCATCTGGAAAATATTCCTGCTAAAGTGCAAAACTGGAAAATATCAGTTAATACAAATAAATTCTCACTTCTCACTCAAATAAATAGAAGTGAAATGGGGAATCTAAGGAACTCTAACACTGATCAGCCCAGAAATTAAAAATCAAAAGCTATGCTAAAGCCATGGCTGATCCAGAGGAGAGATGAGCAGCTGATAGGGTGTGATAATGCTGCAAATACAGCAAAGGTTCTGTTCCTCCTGCTTGTTGGGCAGTTCCAAGCAGTAAAGGGATTAAGTCAGAGCAGAACGATAAGGACCACATGTCAAACTGTAGTGACTACAGCAACTGAGCCTGCAAGGTCCATCCCATTGAAGTGCTAAGGACTAGCCCGACAAGCATCCATCCTTAGGGCCAGATCACAGAGCTGGCCACTGAGCTCCTTTCCAGACCTCAAAGTCTGTGAAGAGGGAGAGAGCAAGAGCAAGACCAGCCACTGATCTGAAAAAGAAGAGGGGAATTAACCACAAATGCTCTTTGACACGTTGGCTTAGCAGGCCACAGAACTCATTACCAGGGAAAAGCAGAGGTTGAATGTTAAACACTCACTAAAAGCAATCATTCATTTCTCTAGACACTGAGAAATCCCCCCTGAAAAACAGGAGCCCTCCTCACTCTAGGGCCACGGCAGAGAGGAGAGGCTGCTGCTGGGCTCTGCTCACAGGTAGCACCAGAGAGATGGATCCAGCTGCTCCAGGCAAAGAGCAGCCAGAGGCTGGCACAGGCTGCCCAGGGAGGGGGGAGAAGAGCAGCCAGAGGCTGGCCCAGGCTGCCCAGGGAGGGTGAATCCCCATCCCTGGGGGTGTTTCAGGGTGTTTGGATGTGGTTTGGGGGACATGGTTTAGGGGTGAACTCTGCGGAGCAGGTTCATGGTTGGGCTGGATGATCCCAAGGGGCTTTTCCAACGATGCTTTGACCGCACCCTGAGCACAACTGCCTGCCCAAGAGCCGGCGCTCTCCGGCCTCGGTCGCGATCGGGCCGGTGCCGGCAGCGGCTCCGCGCACTCGGCAGCGCGGGAAGGAGGCGGCGGCGGCGCCGGTTCCGAACGCAGCGAGCGCCCTCTAGCGTGAGACCCGCGCATCGCACCGCGCCGAGCCCACGGCACCATGACACGCCAGCCTCACACAGCAACAGAGAGCGGCCAAGGAGGGGGGGGGGAAGAAAAACTCTCAAGGGGGTGGCAGAAAGCAACTGTCAGCAGGCTGATTAGCATACGAATGGAGAAACAATTGAAAACGCAGCAGAATAAGGACTCAGCAAACACCCAGCTCTTGGAAATTGCGGGGTGTTTAGCAACAAATGTCACTGAGAAGTTCAGCGGCCACCACATTAACCATGGGCTGCAGGCTCCTGATGCTGCACTGAGGAGACCTCAGAGTGCTGGTGACCTCTTCTCCTACCTACACACTGAGAGGGGCACCTGAAAGACAGGTTGTGGTGTTTCCAGCAGGCCCTTTGTTATTTCCATCAATACCTGCTTTCTGGCTCTTCCCAGACATCAGACTGTCCATCTTCAGGTGATTATTGCTGCACATGTTGACAAAACAACTGGAAAAAAACCCAAACGATGTGATTGAGAACCTGCTGTTACTAGAAACTAGAAAGTGAGGCAGGAGTGACAGTCACTGAGAGCTGAGCGGGCTGTCCTGCTGCAGAGCACTGGCACGGGGTGAAGAAAGGCTAAGAGAAAATGCAAATTGTGATTATCAACACCCACCTGTTTGCAAAGGCAGTGAAACCAGAGCAAGGAACAAAAATCACTGCACAGACACCCAGAGGCAGTGAAACATCATCAGTGCACACACACCTGTCGTGCCAGAGGCCAACCATGGGGACTGGGTGGGAGACAAGGCACCAGGTGATGGTTTTTCCACAGCCAACTGCCTGGCCCTTGTGGAGAACCACGGCCAGCTTCCCCGGGATGCTGTGCCCTGGGACGTCTGTCAGCAGACAGTGTCAACAGCAAGGTGTGATAGGAGCTATTTACAACACAAGGTGTTATCTCTTTTACAAGTGTCTCCACATGCCAGACACACTCACTGCCTTTCCAGAGCCCTGTTGTAATAACAAAACTCCATTACCTGCTGGCACTGACACACTCACCCTGCAAAGGGATGGATGCTGATGGAGCACTGTGCAGATGGGAGCCCACCAGCTGTCTTCTCTGTGCCCACCTCCTCAGCATTGTGGCAAGCCTTCACCTACCCTTCTTGTCTCACAGACATGCCCTTCCTCCTTCACTATTTCTCTTCCAGATGATGGTAATATTTACACTTGGTGCTCCCAATGCAGGCACTGAGGCAGGGAACAGCACACAGACGATTATTTCTGACAGAAACAGCAAAACTTCCTGCTCTTATTAGTGAATTTATCATCTTGCTTTTTTTTTCCCCACACACACAAAGCATAAATTCAACCCATCTACCAAACTGTAAATCATGTGCTCGGGACTCTCAGATGCTCTTTGCTGAGTTACTGCCTTGGTTTGACCCCAGACAGCTGCCAGCTCACTCCTCCTGCTCCCAGACACAGCCACTGTGGAGAAAATTAACTCTCAGCCAGCCCAAGGCAGCACAGGAGCCGAGCTGGGGATGCCAGGGGGGGATTTCAGTGCCACCTCTGCAGGGGATTCTGCTCCTGATTACAGCTGGAGGCAAGAGAGACACAAAACAAAGAGAAAAAAACCCAAACTAAACCAACACCAACCAAAACACCCAAACAAAAATACCCCAAACCAACCAACTAACCAGAAACAAACACGAAACAAAAAGAAAACAACCCAAAACACCAAAATAAATTCCACAACAACTAAAAAACCCTGACACTAACCCAATAAGCAAGACAGAAATGCACTTATTTCCCCCTGCAGCAGCCAGGGGCTGTTTCAGGCACAGGGTTGTTCTCCTCCCCCTCGCAGATTCAGCAGCAAAAAAAAAGGTTTTTTTCTTGTTTATTTGGAGTAAAACCCAAGCTGGAAGGCTTCCCCAGGAGGGAAAATGGATGTTTAAAACCACCTGAATTTGTCTGGCCTGACAACAGCCTAAACAAGGAGTTAAGAAATATCTCTCCCTTTGCAACAGGGAGGGAATTGAAGGCTTTAGCAGACAGCAGCTTAGATCATCACAGCAATCAATCCCAACCAGCAGAATCTAGGTCAGTGAAACCCAATGGAAGTCAGGAGGCTCCAAAGAATGAAGCATTCAATTGTTAAGAATTATGGAAAAAAAAGCTTCAGATCTGGTTAGGACAAAGGTCATCCTAAAGCTGCCAAGTGGAAATAAAAAAAAGTTATCTGGAAAATAATCTCCTTCCAAATCCTACGAGCAACAATCCACTGAGTTGGTCTTGAAACAACAGAACTGAGACTTGCAGGAGGAAAAAATAAGTATATACATATATATATATAAAAATATATATAAAAAATAAAGAATGCAGCCCTCTTGGAGCTATGAATAAATATTTATTGCAGCAATCCCAGGCTTCCCCAGGACCTTGTCAAGATGCAAAGAGCTGGATGCACTGGTTTGCAGCAGGACAGGATCAGGCAGAGAGCTGGTGGCTTCAGCTGCTTTTCAGATCCCCCTCTCAGCAACCCAGAAAAACAAAACCCCCCAGACCCAAAACCAAGCAAACCCAGAGTGCAGCTACTGTGAGAGGTGTCCTACCCAACCCAGAGGGCCTGGCACTGCTGCCAGCCACCTGCTGGACCATTCCTCACGGGAGAGGCTGTGGTGACTCCAGGCAGGCAGGAGCAAAGCAGATGTTCACCATGGTACTGTGTGCAGGGGGATCCAGGAGCTTCACACCATGCTCACGTGTGCTCTGTGCTGTTCAGAATCAAAAAAGACTTTTTTTTTTCCCCAATCATCACCAACCTGGCTGATTCCCACACTGTAAAGCAAAAAAAAAAACCAAACACAACCCCTAAGCAAACAAAACCAAACCCCAAACACGACCCCTAACCAAACCAAACATGACCCCTAAACAAACCCAAACCCCAAACACGACCCCTAAACAAACCAAAACCCAAACACGACCCCTAACCAAACCAAACATGACCCCTAAACAAACCCAAACCCCAAACACAACCCCTAAACAAACCAAACATGACCCCTAAACAAACCCAAACCCCAAACACGACCCCTAAACAAACCAAACATGACCCCTAAACAAACAGAACCGAACAGGTTCATGGGATTTGGTTGGTTTGGGTTTGATTCTGTGGTTGTTTGTGTCGTGGGTTTGGTGTTTGTTGCTTTTTGGGGGTAGAGAGTTTGTTTTTGGTAGAGCTGTGGTGTGTAACAGACAGAGCAGATCTGGGTCTGAGCAGAGTGGCTGGAAAATGCAGGTGAGAGCAGAGAGGTCTGCAGCAAACTGGGATGTGGCTGTAACCTGCCAGTGCCACACAGGGGACAGAGCAAGAGCAAGGAGCATAAAACAAGGATCAGAGGCTTCAGAGATGGATGCAAAGGAATGAAATAAGGCACGAGGCTAAATCCAACCCAGATAATGTCAGTGCATGGAGAAGAATGGTGCACACGAGCACTGCTGATAACACCAGCTGACAAATCACCCAATATATTAGGCACAAATATTTTTTCCATGAAATATCAGACACGCACGACTTCCCACCCATTGATTTCATTCCCTGTTCTGCCTGGAAAGGAGGGAGTTCAGATCCAGCCCAAAGAGCTCCTTGCACTTGTGGCCAGTGCAGAGTGTGCAGGGTTTGCCAGTGTCCAAAGAGAAAATTAATTCAGTGTTCTGCACACCATTTGCTGAATCAGAAAGCAGCTTTTGCTAGAAGCAGGAGAAAATAGCTGGGTGGAGAGGAGGCAGAATTAATTTTGGGCCCTAACAAGCCAAATTACTGAGCTGTTCAGTTGGTAATTGACATGCTGGAGGAGAATGAGGGGTCCTAAAAAATCAAGGTCTCTGAATGCACCCGAGTCACCCACAGAGGCTCTACACTGCAGGGAGGGGCAGGGGGAAGGCACTTGGCACAGCCCCACTTGCATCTGACTCCTTTAAAGCTGGACACAGGCTGTCCTGGATGCAAATTCAATACAACCAATCCCAAGGCCAACAGGTCTGGAATTCCCTGTGTTCTCACAGGGGAGCTAAACCAAAACTCAGAGGCCTGACAGAGTGTTTGTGCCCTGTGCTTGACCAGGAGAAGTAAAATGAGAAGAAAAGCTACTGAGGAGGCTCCAAACACAAAGGGATGTGGATAGGAGGGGGTTGGGTTTGGAGCTTTTTAAGAACTCACGGGATGGATGCAAAAAATTGCAATATTCAGCTGAAATTGATGGCTTGTAAATCACTTTGTGAGCACTGGTGTTCAGAAATGAGCCTGTCTTGCCTCCCAGTTTCTAAGCTTTCCAGTTAAGTGTGTGATAATACCATGTTGCAGAACAACAATCAGAACAAAAGTGGGGCTTTTTTTGCTATTCTATAGCAAATAATACCCAGGCTGGGCTCTGCAGACCCTCCCCTTGCTTCAGTGCAGCCTCTCAGTGGGGTCTGTGATGCCCACAACAGTGCACTCATCTTCAGAGGCAGAACATAGCTTACTAAACTGGTTTACATATGCTCAATAAATCATTTATAATGAACTGTGAAACCCTCCGAAAAAAAAAATAAATACAATAAATTAAGTTCATTTGGTAAATGCAGTTATTGACTAGCTGTTTAATAAAGCACTCAGAGCAGACCCCATGAAGCATCTGTCATGCTTACTAACCTCCTCACCACTGGAGGAGGCAACCCCGAGTAAAAACAACACTAAATTTAATTCTGAGGATTATTGACCTGCTCTGGTTGTTAACTACATCATTCATAACACATTTAATGAAACGTTTGTTCCAACTTAGGCAGCCCCCAAAACGAAGACGTTTGCACAGCTGGGGAACAGCAAGAGGCTCCTGGGCAGGGATGTCACTCAGGGCAAGGGGTGGGCAGCAACTGGCCAATTAATTAACCAAGAAAATTACTTTTCTCTGCCAAGCCAGGCAGAATGAAACACTTTCTCCCCCCCCCAATTCATAAAATTATGATTTTCACAGAAGAATGTGATGATTCTTCCCTCAAGTGCCACTCATGGTCACAAAGCAGAGATGCAGGTGCCACTGCTGCTGCCCATCACCTTGGCACTGCAGCTGAGGGTGTTGCTTGTGTCTGGAGATGCTGAGTGAGCATCACCTCCTTACTGCTTCCCACTTACACCAGGGAGCTGTGTCAAAAGCCACGCCAGAGCATAAAATGGCTTCAGACTCCTGTCAGAAGTTTGACAGAAATAAGTGAAAGCCTGAACCACAAAAATTCAAATTCGTAGAAAAGTCTAAGATTTCAAATTCCCGTGGCCGAGCAGAAGTTTGTTGTTGCTGTGTCATTTGTGGTGAAAAAACACCCTGTTCATGAGGAAAAGTAAATAAAGTATCTGCAGTTTCCTATTTTCCTAGATTCTGACTTTCACTGGATGGCTCAGAAAGCAGAAAAAAGACCCATCTGGGCTCCTGAGGGCCAACTGAGACTTGCACTCACACACTTCCCTGGTCCACCACACCACAGGGAAAGGAGAAAACAACTCACACTCCCTCTATAAACAGTAAAGCACTGAAGAGGAAGAACACAATATTTTGTCTTTATGTTTAAGGGTCTCCTGTTTGCATCAGTCCCACGGAGAAATAAAATATGTATGCTGTAAAAATAACCTTATTCTGCCTGGGTTTTATACAAATGTCACATTCAGCCCCCCACCCAACAGCAAACCTCGTGTTTTCCTGTTTAGTGCAGAAATAAACTGATTTAAGCACTGGATGTTAAACCAACTGAACCTTTTAAACCCCTAAGAATATTAAAATACTAAGATACAGGAAATCTCAGACCTCCTCAAGCAACGTTTCAAACCTTAACCCAAGAGTTCATTGTCAGAGCTGATCTCCACTCTGGGGTTTCTGTTGCCTTTAACTCCATTTAAATAACAGTTAATTCTTATCTGCTTGCAGGGTAGTGTTTCAGTGCTGCCTAAATCTGCTTTGAATTAATCCTTTGCATCTGCTATTATACTTCAAAGAAATTACTTCCATTAAGTTTAATTACTTCCTTCCACAGCCCTTATTATAGTTCACTACCTTTCCTCATGGGCTATAAATAAAATAAATAAATAGATGGCTAATAAAAGCACAAAAAACAAGACACTGTTAAGCAAGTGCTCTGCCTATACATAACACCACACGTGTGTCACAGGAATTATGTTGTTATCATCACAGTCTGCAATCCTATACATGAAATATTAGGAGGATTTTTTCACACAAAATCACCAAAATCTGCCTCATTCTCTTAAGTTTTTAGCGCCTTTCTTACCCACTTTTTAACTACATCCCTGAAAGGAGGCAGCCCTGTTAAAGCACAAAAATAGCTGAGCAAACAAAGCAAAACTTATTTACCTGAGGCTGTCCACGACTGTTCTGAACAAGGGTTAAAACCTCCCCATGTCCACTGGAGGAAAAGACTGGTTTTATGTTTTCACACCATTTCTGGTCCAAGCAATGAGGTAACTTTTCATCCCTTCCAACCCAAACCTTTTTCAACTGCTATGCAAACAGGTCTGTGTGCTGACAAACAATGGAACTCACAACAGAGTGCAGGGCTGCAGCTCTTTCCTGAGGGAAAAATCTCATGGCCAAACACCACGGATCTCAAGCTGCTAGAGATACAACCCTGGAGAGGGAAGAGATTTTTGCCAGCCCTGAGAAGCCAGGGCACCTCTCCTTGAGGAAGAAAACTCAGCTCACAAGGGGCTGAGGGCTTCTCTTTGGGAGCAGAGTTGTCAGACAGGCAGAGGAGGGGGGGAAAAAATAAATATAATTTAAAAGTCTGCCAAATTCCATTTTCTCTCAGTGTCCCTGATGGTGTTTTCCTGCAGCAGCTGAAGTTAGAAATCAGCTACAGCTCAGTCCATGAGCCTGGGACCTGCAGAGCATCTGCATCTGGGGATGCTCTTGTCACTGCTGCTCCCCTGCACGGGCCTCAGGGAGGGGAGAAAAGGGAAAAAAGAAAAGGAAAAAAAAAAAAAGGAATAAAAGGGAAGGAAAAAAAAGGGAATAGAAGAAAAGGGAGAAAAAAAAGGGAATAAAAGAAAAGGGAGGGGAAAAAAAGGAATAAATGAAAAGGGAGGGAAAAAAAGGGAATAAAAGAAAAGAGAGGGGAAAAAAAGGGAAAAAAGAAAAGGGAGGGGAAAAAAAAGGGAATAAAAGAAAAGGGAGGGAAAAAAGGAAAAAAGAAAAAGGAGGAAAAAAAGGCAAAAAGAAAACGGGAAAAAAAGGGAAAAAAAGAAAAGGGAGGAAAACGGAAAAAAAAGAAAAGGGAGAAAGAAGGGAATAAAAGAAAAGGGAGAAAAAAAGGCAAAAAGAAAACGGGAAAAAAAGGGAAAAAAGAAAAGGGAGGAAAAATGGAAAAAAAAAGAAAAGGGAGAAAAAAGGGAATAAAAGGGAGGGAAAAAAAAGGAAAAAATAAAAGGGAGGAAAAAAAAAAAGGGCAAAAAGGGAAAAAGAAGGGAGAGAAAAAGGAAATAAAGCCATACACCACTGAACCTCCCCTACAGCTGGGAGAGGCTGAATTTTGAAGCCCTTCCCTACCTGGAGCAGGGCACAGCTGTGAACCCCTGGCACACAGGCACAACATCTGGATCCCAACATCTGGATCCCACACATTCCATTGCCACAGAGGAGCTGCAGAACAGAACCTTCCCCCACTGCTGCTCTCTCTCACCCCAGCAGAGATGTCACCCAGTTTCTTTGCAGTTTTAGCTGCCACACTCCTCATTAATTCAGAGGCAAGTGGAGTTGAAACCAGCTGAGAAATGCTTACTCTGGAGGTTGTCTTGGTTCAGCTACACGGGCATCAAAATCAAATTCACCCAAGCAAAACATGTCCTGCTGTAGGACTAGGCTGCCTTCTCCACCGGCCTGGGAGGAGGCTAATTTATTATCTTTAAAGTATAATTAGCTTAAGATCACTGCAAGTGAGAATGAAAAGTGGTTTCATACTCCACAGAACTTAATTTTCCTTAAATTTCCAAGAAGGCGAGGTAATAAAAAGCACATTACAGAATTCCATGTACTACACTCCATAAAAGCCTTGCGTGGTAATTAAGCAGCACTGAACCATGATAGAGCAAATCCTAGCCCTGCATTCATTAGTGCAGCTGCCCTCACTTCACTTTAGAGGTAAACAACAAAAACACAAAGTATTTAGTTAGAAACAGAGTCGTTTTAAGTTATTTTTTCACAGTGGGAGCATCCAATGTATCAGGAGCATCAGAAAGGATGGAGTTCTGCCCATTGTGTTTGGCAGAGTGGTGGGGAGGAAGAGAAAAAAAAATAAAATAAAATCAGAAACGCCTACAATCTTTGCCATGCACACCAGAGTTACATCACAAAACAAATCACCAAGTTAAATAACTATTATATTATATGGGATAAGTTAAATAACTAAATATTCTGTTCTGCAGGGATATCAGCACTGTGCAGAGAGCACCCTCATCCCTCACCCTGTGCTTGCTGTATGACCTCCACTGGTTTTAACCTATACCTGGAGTGCACATTTCATATATGTGTATATATGAATATTTATATATTTTTTATATATATATATTTTTTTTAGGCGCAAAGCAGCAAGGAATGCGGTCCCTTGACGGCAGAGGCGACTCCGGCAAGGAGAGTATCGGCTAGG